>JAEPRC010001038.1:0-12306 GCA_016758945.1 Mucor plumbeus
TAGCCGCATCATTATAGAATCAAAAACGGAATTTGAAAAAAATAGGTCGTATCAAATTAAAATTGGTTATAATAGTATACTAGCAATAAGTATAATGGTTATCAAAGCCCTCGAAAAGCCGATATTTTTTGAGCTTGTTAAATGTACATTTGTTTATACACCTATTTAATTCTTCATGCGAGATTTAAAAATCAAATAAAGAAATGTTATAGAAAGGAGAAGAAGAAGTAAAAGAATTAGAGGTTTGAGCACGCTTTATACCTTACAGTGCTTCCGTTTCTTAATTTACCAGATGTTTGAAAACACCGCTCAGCTTTCTGAACAAATTTAGACTATTGTGCAATGTTAAATTGACCATTTTTTGAAATAAATTACCAGATTTTCGAGTAACTAACAATGATTTTGACCCAATAAGGTCAAATAAGATTAAGACTTTGAGATAACTTATTTTTAAACAAGTGTGCAAAAAAATATGTAATGTTTTCAAACATCTGATAAATTGTGAGTGGAAGTACTCTAATTCTGCTACGATCAATGAATGCACCCAATTTCCCGATCGCACTGTATAGTAAAATTACCATAAATGGGTCAAATAAAATCAATTCAACAAGAACATTTGGTTTTGTTTAAAGGATTTTTACAATACAAAATGTCCAAAATTTATTAAATTTCAAGATCAGGCCATCTCAAGATGCTTAATAGTATTTTAATTTTTATATTTTCTCATTCAAAAAGGGAAACTCGAAAGATCTTATTAAGGGAACATTTTACTGCTAAAATGTCCAAAGAAGAAGGGGGTACTACTAATGAATAGTGTAGGAGTTTTATTTATTTGTAGAATGAACATCCCCCCCCATTATCCTCTCCTTTTCGTTCTTTATTTTACCATATGGCAAGATTAGGCAAAAAGATAATGGAATGTTACATATAGAATAAATGCTATATATATATATATACCATATTTACGATAACACATAAATAACATTTTATTAAAATAAAAAAAAAAAAGTAATGTCAATAATGTTACTTAAAAGAGGGAGTTTGTTTAAATTCATTTATTATTGTTTTGTACTCCCAAACAATCAAGCTATTGGCAATTGCTTTTTTACTTTTTGTTAAACTACGATATAATACAATTGCTATCCTTTTTCGTACTTTGCTTATATGGTGAACTAGAAGATAGTTTCCGTATAGATTGTTGTTGTTGTTGTTGTTGTTGTTGTTGTTGTTGTTGTTGTTGTTGTTGTTGTTGTTGTTGTTGTTGTTGTTGTTGTTGTTGCGGTGGTGGTGGTGATGAGAATTGCTGTTGCTGTTCAATCATACTTTGTCGGTGCTGCCTTTTTTGTTCATCTTGTAAGGAGACAGCAATGGCGTAACTAGTACAAAATTAAGTAATTTTTTTCCATCTTAAAATTGATAAAATTACAACTTACTCAAGGTCTGTATTGGTATCTTCTGTGATAGTATTATTATTACTATTCTCCTGAATATTCGGCTTAGAAAATGAACCATTAAAAAACTCTGATGAGCCTTGATCAACATCTGCTAGACTTTCCCAAATGACGGAGCGTTCAAATACTAAACCAGAATCAGTTACTAGCATGTATAGACCTAATGTTGGATGTCTATAAACAGTTGAAAACTTTTTTGTTTCCTCAAATTAATTATATAAATCTAATGAAAAAATAAAACAAAGTATTACATGATTATTTCTAAATAAAACGCATAGCGTATCTGTTGGTATAGAGTCCAATAGTAAATCAAGGCCGAAATAGGTCAATTGAGTGGCAGTATCTTTCAAGAATTCAGTTGCAACAAAACCTAAAATGCTCAACATGTTAGTTTGTGTAACAACAAAAAGAAATATAACATATATAAACCTTCATGCAGTTTTTCTTCTTGAGCAGTTGTAAGAGGTTTGACTATAAGCCCCTCATCACTTGGACGAGTACTCAATTCGTCAGCTTGTACTATCAATTCAACTGTATGGTTATATGTACCACATTTATTAACAATCACATCAAATGTTTCAGTATCTTGAGGGTCGGCAACCCAACCATGAACAAGATTGACGTTAAATAAATCAAACATGGCTAGTTCTGCAGTTGATTCAAATCCATGGATATTATCAAATTTGACATTTACATCAAGTCCACTTTTTAAATTGGGTAAAATAGATAAAGCTGTATCTAGATTATGTCTATATGTTAATACAAATTCAGATGTACCTTGTCGTTTAGGCGCTTGAGGAAGTTTATTAGAATTTTGGTTCAATTTTGTTTCAGTAACAGTGGGCGATTGTGCCTATATTTATGCAAATAATAAGAATATTTTCAAACATGTATGCTCATATTTACCATTGATTCATCGGTAGGTGCATGATTTAACAAGTAATCGCCTAATCTATCAACCAAATATTCAAATGTAACAACTTCTCTATCAGGAGGTCGAATTTCTAAATCTCCACGTAAAAACAATACGTTGCAAATAGCAACTAAAGGGCAAGGCCCATTTTCTGTATATCCGAAAGAAAAACGATAAATATATGCACACATTTATACTACAAAAAGTGCGCGTACGTTACCGTTTTGTGTGATAATGCGTACTTTTTTGCTTTTCCAATCAATTGTTTTGACTAAATATTCATCCTTCTCGCATTGAACTGTTATATTTGGTACACTAACAAATGAAGAACTAGGTTGCAGTTGTTCTTCTTTCTCTTCTGGTACTAACTCTGATGCTGATGCTGATGCTGGTGCTGGTGCTGGTGCTGCTGTTGCTGTTGCTGCTGTTGCTGTTGCTGCTGCTGCTGGCTCTACTGAGCTGCTACTTGCTTCTTCTTCTTCAAGCTCTTTTTTCTCTTCCTTCTCAATGATAAATGTATCTGTATTTTCAGTTCTTAATGCTGTGTCAATAGACATTTCTTTTAATTTTGCTTCAAGTGCCATTTTTGTGAGTATAAAAAAGTAGAAAGCGCTTTTTCCAATCGAATAATTAGATTTTGCTTCTGGATGAGCCTTAAAAAAACAGCAGTAGGCTGCAGAAAGTTGTGTTACATAGTGTCCAATAATATGCGTGGGCGAGTAAAGTCAATCTTGTAAAGGGCATCACTATCAAGAAATAGTATAAAAATGTAAATAACCATCTTGGTCTTGTTTTGATACTACTAATATGAGGTATATTCTTGCATTTTGCTACAAAAAAAGGGAAATTTGTACTTTAAGTTTATTTTTAAAAGAATTATTTTAAGCATTAAAACGGTTTTTATGCCAAACAAGTTAGGCAAATATACATAGCAGCACATCTTTATTTTATTAGTATTTTTTTATACAGAAAACATGACCAAATAAGGTTTTGAAGCTTAGGGTTTTGAAGCAATTGTTTGTGAAAAATCTGAAAAAACTGCTGCTGCAACAGCTAATCATTTTTTAGGTACCGCAATCAAATCCAAAAAATGAAACATTTTCTGTTGTTGTTATGTTATTATAATGTGTAAATAAAGGTTTCTATTTCTGGAAATTTTCTACATACATACATCTGGATAGCATACATAAGTATCGGCGAATGTTTACCAGTTATGTATGATAGATTCAAACTTGATTTGATCAGGGTTTATTTTGATGAAACGGTCGTGACCTTGCAAAAAAAAAAAAAAAAAAAAAAAAAAAAACCCAATTTATGCGATTGTAATTGAAGAGATTTTTTCTTTTATCTTTTTTTTTTTCGCTTTAGTAAAAATAGAATGGCTACTGATCAGGAAATGATAGAGCGTATTGCTAAACTTAGCAGCGCCATTGAACAACAAAAAAGTATTGTAACCAACATGCGAGGAAATAGAGGAGGCTATTTCACTCCACCCTCTCGAGGAAAACCAAATTTTCGTGGTCGAGGCGGTAATATGTCTCTCTCAAATACTGCCACAAGAACCCCAGCTGCACCATATTACCCTGTAAATACTAGCAATAAATATATCAACCCTGCGACTGTAAAAGCACCAACAACAACGTACATTAGCCCAACTATAAGGGCAAATCATAATCGTAATGTAACATTGAATAATCATGACACAACATTTTTACCTACATCTACTACTACTCCTATAACCAAAAGCCATAACAAAAAGCTGATTATTAATCACAAAGGCAATAATTCAACCACAAGCAATACAATGGTGAAATCAATTAATACAGCTACAGGTAGAAAACAAGTTGCAATTAACGGTGTAGATTTCGTAGTGAAAGGGAAGAAATTAATCAGAAAAGATTTATTCGATTCCAATATGACCAAAACTAATCTCATTATGGCCAATTCAACCGCACCCAAAGTACTTGTTAGAAAGTCTATCAAGAGGTAAATATGATTTGAAATATGGAATGCTACTTTTATTTAATATTCTTCGTGCTTTTAGTTCTAAAAGAATAGACAAAAATCAAAATATGGTTTTTGGTAAAGCACCTATTATTAAGCACCCTTCTTCTTCCATTAAAGCTACTGCTCGTCGTCGTCACCATCAAAAAGGAAACATGGTTTTTGTTCGAGGTCCCGAAGGGTACGTTCGTCAAGGTCGAACTGGTAAATCACTCATCTTGAATACCCATAAACGCACCATTAAAAAGCCTCGTTATTGTGGTTTTTTTACACGGTACGGTAAATGTCCCAATGGAGCTCGTTGTCCCTTTGTTCATGATACCAATAGAAGAGCTATTTGTCCTCGATTTTTACAAAACCGATGTAAGAAAACTGCTTTAGAATGTCGATTATCGCATACACCCAACCCACATATTATGCCACACTGTGTTCATTTTCAAAAGCGGCACTGTACCAACGACCCATGCATGTATGCACATGTTCTTGTCAGTAAAGAAGCACCTGTTTGTAAAGCATTTGCTATGGAAGGTTATTGTCCAAAAGGTTTAGAATGCGATGAAAAACATATCCATGTGTGTCCTGAGTTTGCTGAGACTGGTAAATGTTCAAACGCCAATTGTAGATTACCACATGTTGCTCGACGTACAGCCAACAAACAAGAAGAAAACAGCACACAAGCTGCAGGTGTTGTTCGTTTGGGTAGTTGGGTAAGCACCCAATATTTTCATGCTCAAAAAATAGCCAAGGCAGAAAAGAGAAAGGCGATTGAAGAAGCTGCTGCTGCGAAGGTGTGGACTCGTCCTGCTTTAATACAAGAAGCAAAAGAACAAGTTAGAGAAAAAGAGGAACAAGAAGGGTTTGTGCGGTTGTTTGATGATAGTGATGATGATGATGGTTGGAGTCAGTATGAAAGAGGGAGTGAACTTGGTGTAGAGGAACCATTACGATTTAGTGATGACGATGATGGCGAGGAGGAAGAAGAGGAAGAGGAGGAAGAGGAGGAAGAAGAAGAGGAAGAGGAAGATAATCACTTTGAAGAAGATATAGAGCAAGTTGTAGATGATCAAGACCAAAATGAAGAATCTGATCAAGAAGATTTTTATGATGCAGTAGAAATAGAAAGCCCAAGTAATGAAGTAAATGATGAAGAAGACAGCGATATTGAAGAAGTTTATGAAGAGACTTCGGATACTGAGATGTCTGATTCTTAGGGGTTTGTATTTATCACTTGATCACTTTATTATTAAAATCACATAGACATATCTAACTGTCAAAATTAAATAAATATTAAAATTTAAATACAAAAGGGAATCATACAACGATAACGCACGCCAAACAAAGAGACAGAAAAAGAACGACCTAATAATGGTGTTCTAACATTAATCCAGGACTTGCATAGAAATCAAGTTTTGAAGAAAACAAAATTGGGAAAATTGATTTCTATTTCGAAAGGCGTAAGGAATTACTTTTGATGTTGTAGCGTAGTTTGTAGAGCATCTCGATGCGCATCTAGTGGTAGTTTGTTTATTAAAAAATAATACCAAGATATTTTATGAATTAAGAAACTCAATTACTTGGGACGGTAAAGCAACAACCAGATTTAGGAGAGTTATAATCTAGGCAATACACATTCCACAAAATTAATTGAGCTTTACTGTATAACATATTACACAGCAATATCAAATATAAATCTTATTATAACAAACTTTGTTATAATAATTTAAACCCAACCTCATACTAAACACGTCTTAGGACACATCTTATTAGCTCTTAAGACAATCTTAAATAGATGAAAATTGATCGCATCATGTTACTTGTCCTAAATTTATTTCATGTTTCAAAAATAACTCAAAAAATGGTAAACTTTGATGGTTTTTTTTCAAAAGCTATGCTCAATGTTTCATTCCTGCTAAACTTTCTTTTCCACTAAATAACTCCAAGAAAAAATTATATGCTCATGTACCTAAAATATTAAACTTTAATCCAAAAACAAGTATTCAAAAATATTATATTTTTTGCAGTTGGTATAAATTTTTTAATGCTGATGTTTCATATTTTTACCACTAATTCACAGCTAGAAATGATAAACTTTGAGCTTAAAGTTCTCTACAAACAATTAAATTATAGTAACAATTTTTAATGATAGAAATTGCTCGCTTGTAGCACTTTATGACATATTTAAATATAAAAATTTATGAGCCCTTTTTTATAATTTCATTTTCTTTTGGCATTTTTGGTAGCAAATCATAAAATATTTGTCAAGCTGAGCAGCAGTTATTTTTTATTGTTATTATAGGCCCTCGTGAGCTCTAAAAGGACCAATTGAATTTTTTTTTAAGATATTGGTTTTTCGCAGAGACACTCAAAAATGTATAAAAAAGATCATTCTTTGTTTTACTCCAGAAAAAACTGAAAAAAATCGCAGTTTTGAATTGCCACAAGATTTAAGATAAATATTGTTGCAAGAAAAATGTATAATTTAATAAAGGAACTGGTTAAATTAAATCACACACAAAAACTGAAGATTCTTTATTTAATTATTAATCATGTCTTTATATACGAAATTTATAAGATGTAGATTAAGACTACTTTATTAATCAGCTCATATATCAATCAAATAGTGTTACCTAGCACAGCATCTTGGTTGAACTTAATAAACTTTGAGGTTTCTTATTATACATCTTGTAGCATGTCCCTTACTATAAAAGAACTACCAATCTAAAAGGAGTCATTATCTTATCATAAACATCTGTGGATACAACAAGTTTCTCCATGAAAAGTGTAGCTAAAAAGTTTATTAATAGCTTGATTGATAGATAACCTTAATGCGTATAATATCAATTATTCAAATTTGAAGCATCATTGTAAGGAGTAGCTTATATCTTCAAAATCTTTAAAATTTGAATCGCATACTACACAAAATGTGAAACATATGCCTAAAGTATATGTAAATAAGTGCAAAATTTGAAACTATGCAAAATGCATTTAATATGCTAACTCAACTTACTTTGTAGTTCACAAGTCATAAGCCATTAGACAGTTTTGATTTTTGTATAATTTTTGAATCAATTTATCAAATTAATTTTGGGGCTCAGTTATCGTAGGTTTTAAGCTGTATTGTGAAGAATTTTTTAAGTATGCCGGTGGCAATCAATGTTTTTGGCAATAACAAAAAATGCAAAGTAGTTTCTAATGAGATCTAGCTAGTGGCTACAAAAACTAGATAACTCAATGTAAATGCTAATTTTTTAATCTATCTTAGGTCAGTTTCAAACGATGATAATATTAAGCGAGTGGTTCTATATTCTGGTATTAACTCTTCTATTCTCATACAGATACCAATGACACACAATAGAAAGGCGTATCCTTGTGGAATATTTGACATAATTAATCTCAATAATAGGTGAAGAATTTCGGAATATATTTGAAAACCATCTGAACCCCAATTTTCACAATTGCAAAAAACTGACAACAAGAACATATTTCTTTCAATTTCAATTCAAATAACTTTATTGTATTCCACCAAGTATCATATTTTATAGCCTTCTATAAACAATCAATAGATCATACAATTCATTGATTACTATTTAGAACATGATAGAACAAGTCTGGAATCGAATATAAGAAACACCTAGTTTATTATTTCTTCTCAATTAATTAACCGAAAGGCTCAGACCACTCAAATCATGACGCCGTACTCTTTAACCTCAGCGGTTAATCATTCAAGTAGCTTTTAAGATATATTAACTCACAATCCATGCACAACAAGCGCAGCATGGAAACAAGGCAATTCACAAGCTCTGCAAACATGGCTTAAATAATTATGATTGATTAACATCAATTCATAAATTACTCTCAAACAGATCTAATAGTTCAATACGCCCTTAATTGTATCTCAGGAACTCAATACTAAATCAATATAAAAGACAATACTTTTATATCTAAATAAACCTGATCTTGTTTCTATTGTACAGTTGAAGAACTGATTAATTACACATTCTTAATAATGTACTCTTTTTTTAGTATATAATCGCAAATCCGATCATTATACAACAGACTTTTAACATTACATAAGAGTAGGCGTATATAGGTATACATCCCGAACATAACAATTCAAAGGGCTAATTTTACAATCTACTGTGTTTTGAAAAATCACCATCAAAATGTACCTATATCTTGCAGCTCGCTCTTATTAAAGACTATTAAAAATGTAATCTTTTTAAATAACGTTTTTAATTTATTGAAGGGTAAACGTATAAAATTATTTAAATGAAAAAGTGCCGTTTTATTATGAGTTTATAGAGAGCGTTTACAATATATACATATTGGATAAGCTTAGTAAATGTGAATGATAATATAATTAGAATGGATATGTAGATATTGCGTGAATATAATAGAATTATGCTTCTATGGTTCCATAGTAGCATGTTGATAATCGCATGAAATGATACAGCATTGTAATGATTTGCATGTCAAACATCATGGTTTGACAAATGCTCTAAACTGGTAATTCGGGAATTCTTCCTAACTCTGATAGATTAGTTTTAAGTAAGCTGCAACATAACTCTAAATCAATATACTGTAAGCATAAGGTATAAGGAGGTAGCACTAGCATTGCTGTCGAGCCAAGTTTGCCAGTCAAATTTACTAGTACATGTGGAATATACTATGGATGATAGGATATTCACGGAAAAAAATATAAAACAATAGAAAGTCAACTAGATAATTGTAGGTTTTTATTATCAAGTTAACCGAAATATATTAAACTGAGAAACTCTCCTTTGATAGGCAAATATTCCTCTTTATATAATAGCTTTCTATGGATAAATGTTCTAATACTAGTGTCGCTTGGCATCTCTGTAGATTATTAATGACACACCAGATCAAGTCAGTTAACATCTTCTTTATTGTGCTAAAAGCTATCTCAGATAGCTAGTCATATACTAAAATACGATCTTAGTCTAATATAGAGTATTCGTTGACTTTATCCGATTATTAATTGGTCTTTTACTATAAGCTGTCAAGATCTTATATTTCGGTGAAATAGTTTATTTTAGTTTGAATTAACATATCCTGTTTATGGTATAAGTCTATTCAAATCTGCGGTGCTATAACTTTAACATCAGATGAAATGGAGATCAAAAGTGGATATATTCCACAGTACAAGCTGGGCTAGACAACATCCCTAAGTGATACAGTGGAACCTCAACTTAAGGGCGCCCGTGATTTCTTTTAAAAAGTCCCTTATATCGAGGACCTCCCTTAAATCAAATTTAAAACACAAATCAATTTCGTATCACCAAGCCAAAAAATAAACTGTCGCGTCTATTATGCACGTAGGACGTAGCCGACATCTCACTCAATTAAAGCTTACCTTACACCGTTGTCTCTTTTTTTGTCCTTTTCACATATTGTACTTACAGAATAAATATATAATTTGTTAATTACAATTATAACATTACTATTATCGTCTTTGTTTTCAATGCAATTTTATCTATTAATATACTCTAACTATTAAAATTAATTCGCGTAACATGTAATTGTTGTAAAGCGTTTGCCGCTGCTATACATATGGAAGCAATCCCGTTTTTAGAAAGGCGTGGCAAAGTACAGTATGTTTCATTATAATACATATACACATTGACAATTTGAGAAAATGTTAATTTTCTTTTGGATTGTAGTATATTTGTATTTAGTCTAATATTTGAGAGAGGTAAAAAATGTTATTGTGTGAATTTAATGAAATTCACCGTTGCCATGCAACATATTGGGAGAGTTATTTGGAAAATGAATCTTGTTTTTATAAAAAAAGGAATAAAGAGAATATTAATGATTGAATCACGGAGAACGCAGGGTCTTTATTATAAAAATAAAAAGGGAACCAAGAGCGATTAGATCTAGGTTCCTTGAAATATTTATACTACATTTTCTATTGAATGTCAGTTCGAAGAGGAATTGCAATTAAATAAAAAAGGGCAACAAAAACCGACATATTGCATGATTAAAATGATAAAAACCATATATAACCATGTCGGTTTTTTGCCTATTATTTATGTTAAATATCAACTCAATTCCATATTGAATCTGCTGACATCCAAATGGAATTGAAATAGTATAAATACTTTTAGAAACTAGGACCTGATGGCTCCTGGCTTCCTTTTTAACTTACTAATAAAGACTCTACGTTCTCCGTGATATAATCACTTGTAGTCTTCTTTATTTTATTGTATTGGAAATAATCGTTATTTACTTATAACTTATAACTCTCAAACCAGATGTTCAAATAATTTGTTCGCTTTATTTTTAATAAATAATGTAATTTCTTACTCCTCAAAAATATACAAAAAACTTTTGTAAATCCAATTAAAGTATTTGAATTGAACAAAACTTTTTTACTACCCTACTTCAATTTATAATAATGAGTTGCTCCATTTGCAACTACAGTATTATATTTTCTAATTTAAACATCCCCTACATACCATTGCATTGTAAAAAAAAATAACTTCGGCGAATTTTTTTGAACTTTCATACATCTCAGGTGTAGCGGCAGTTTAAATCCAACATTTTCTGATAATGAAAAAATTGGATAAAAACGATCCTAAATTTTTAAAATGCAAAATTGACAACAAACATGTATAGTAACCTGGCTAACCTTATTAAATAACCTCAACATAAAATTTAATTTTGTATCTAATGGTATATTTATTGAAAACGTGTATCACCAAAAAAAATTTAAAAAAAGCAAAAACATAAAAACTAGTTTCTATTATTTTTAAAATACTTTTATAGTTAAATTTTAAATTTAGTGTTGCAGACAATTAACCCAAACAAATACCTATTATTTGAGGCATTATTTGTCACTCTAGCTCTATTTTTCATAGAGTTATTAGCTTTCTTCGAAAAAGTCAAATTTTGGACGAGGGTATACAAGGGGAAAATTTATAATTTTTCAAAATTGATTTTATGATAAAATATAATAACAATAAATAAAAGAATTATTTTTGGCTTATGAAGTATATGCTTAAAAGGTTGCTATCTCGAATTACAGTCCATTGAAGTTACGTTTTTGCACGCTTTTAATGGAAATAGATTTATAATTAGTGTATGAGCTATATTGGAATTTTTGCTAGAATTATTTTTCTTTCTTATATATCTGTTTTAAAATACTGCACTTTGATATTACTTCAAAATTGCAAGAGTTATCAACTAAAAAATAAATTTTGTGACAATTTTTTTTTACTATTTTAAGGTACAGTCCGCATAAAACGGAGTTTGATAATCCAGGTTCCGTAATTCGAGCCTGATATTTAGTAAATTTGTTCTTTAAAGGGGTTTTCTGGTGCAATTTTTAAGGCAACGTTGTAAAAAGTTTTCTAACATACACACTCTGACCTCCTGTTGTATACTCTCAGAGCACATGGATATGCTCAAATAAGATGGTCAATAGGCTCATAAGGTCATCGATGCGCTCATATAAGAGTATCTCAGATATTGACCGAAAAGTTAATCAATGTAAAGTTAAATCAGTACACTTTTAACATACCATTAAATTGTATTTTCGATATAGATCTACGCAACCTAATTGTACTACAGTCGAACCTCAATTTAAGGGCACTCGTGGTTTCTTTTAAAAAGTCCCTTATATCGAGGACCTCCCTTAAATCAAACTTAAAACACAGATCAACTTCAATTTTAAAAAAGGAATGAAGGCATCTTAGATAATCACACCACATCCTTAATCCATGATGGTAATGATGAAATTGACTATATGGAAGAAACAAACGCACTAGGCAGAAAATCATAGTTCACACACAATTCACCTAGGTGAATTGTATGTGAATTATTTTGAAGTTTTTATTTCGGGATTACATTCAAGAAGATATCGCATTCAATATCAGTACCCAGTTAAAATATGGAATGGCCTATTTTCGAAGGCGA
>JAEPRC010001039.1:0-12214 GCA_016758945.1 Mucor plumbeus
TCTACAGATAGTAATCAGATCAAATGGGATCGTTTGAAGGGATACATCAGGAAACTAACTAAAGCTTACTGCAGTAACCGTTCTTCCTGGAGAAAAGAACGCCTTAAAGAACTCCAAAGCACTCGGATTTTTTTTTTAGAGAGATTTGAGATTTTGACATAATAAAAAACTAACACTAATATCATAGTTACGGTTTGGAGTTGGAACAAATCAAGGGTACCGTCTCTGCCGATACTTTCAAGGAGCCCACTCAACGTGAAGATTCCAAGAAGGTCATCAAGAAGCTCTTTGAAGAACGTTACCAAACTGGTAAGAACAAGTGGTTCTTCAGCAAGCTTAGATTCTAAGTTGGATGTCTTTATTTTTATACTTTAATATAATCCATTAAAGAAAGAAAATATTACAAAAAGCTAAGCTATTGTTGATTTTATGTTTATATCAAAAGTGTTTGTGTGCATACATTTGCTTTTCTTTTTTTATTTTTGAGAGGTTTTTGGTGTACGATTTCAATATATCAATTGTAAAAAGAATATGATATATTTCTATATGTTAATATATAAGATGATATTGAGCATATTTATTTTCTTTCACCCTTTTTTTTTTTTTTTTTTTTTTTTTTTTCCATTCAATCAATCATTACAAAATGGACATTTTTGAGAATACCAAAGTACCTCAAAGTAAAAATATGTTTATTCTTGAAGTGAATTTTTTATACCTAATCTGAAATTTTTAGTTCTTAAGCCTACTGAAAATGATATTTTATTAATGTTGGCTGCAAAATGCCATTTGGGAACTAAAAATATATCAAATAGTATGAAGAGCTATGTCTTTTCTCGTAGATCTGATGGTCTTCATATCATCCATTTGGGTAAAACTTGGGAAAAACTAATGTTAGCTTCTCGTGTTCTTGCCATTATTGAACAAGAGGGTATTTATATTACATTTTCTACTTCCAAGAGTCGACGTCCAGCTATAAAACTTGCAAAATATATTGGAGGGAAAACTAATCAAGACCGTTTTGTACCTGGCACATTTACCAACTCATTGGAGGAACCTACCATATTAGTTTGCATGGATCCAATGACTGATTTTCAAGCTATTCAAGAAAGTAGTAAATGTAATATGCCTGTTGTTGCATTTACAAATACTCATTCATTACACAAATATGTTGATCTTGTAATTCCTTGTAACAATATGGGCTCTCAATCATTAGGTGTCATGTGCTGGCTTTTGAGTCGTGCTATTCTTCGCATTCGTGGCATTTTAAACTATGATTTATCCTGGGATGTTTTGCCTGATATGTTCTTTCACCCTGATTTTCAAGAGGGTGATGAGCAAGAAGGTCATATTCAAGAACATCCCTATGAGCCATTGCGAAAACCAGGAGCATGGAATACACTTGTACCTTTTACCACTAATCAAGTTGGATTTCGCTATGAAATGCAAGATACATCCAACTGCTGGAGTCAAGATGTTCTTAATCAACAAATTCTACCAAGCTTTGAATTGGGAAATTGGGCAAATGATATTATTACTCTTGAACAAAAACGTCAATTTGAACTTCCAGGAGCATCTTTGAATAATTGGACTGATGATATACCTGAAGAACAAGAAGAGCAACGCGAAGAAGGTTGGGGTAGTGAATCATTTAGCAATACTTCTACTTTATTTACTCCATCTAAAACTCCTTGGGATAATTAATTATCTTTCATCATTTGCTTGAATATATACTACTCTTTATACGTAACCTTACTCGTATAACTTTTATTTTCATATATTGCTTTATAATAATACCTCATAACTTGCTTGCACACCTGCAATTGTATACTGTACAATAAAATTCAATAATAAACCAAACCAAACCAACCCCCCTCCCCAATTTTTTAAACAATGAAGCACTCAATAAGCTCAACATAGTATTAATGTGCTTTTTACTTTTTTATTTACAATACATATGATTTGCTTCTTGTTGGATACAAATACACACAGATATATCAGCTTAATTTCTTTGTAATCTTCTCTTGACAAATCCTTTTACGTTATCATGGCCACTGTTACGAAGAAAAACAAAAAAAAAAAAAAGGATTAAAAAACATGTTAACCACCCAAATAAAACAACTTACGCTTCCGAAATAATCATTGTACGCTTTTGAGAGCTTGACCATAATAAAACATCCAAATCTTTTGCATATTTCTCTGCTGCATCGAAATCAGCTTGTACATTAAATTCATGATAGAGATAGGCTATAGTATGATTGATTTAGTTTAAGGCCATTCAAAACCGTAATCGCATAAAAAAAAACTTACATGAAGTAGGCTTCAATCTGTTTCTTTCCATTTCCCATAATCTAATTTGATCTATAACAGTTAAAGGTAATACAGGTATCTAAATAACAGCAGAAAAAATTAATATTTATACCAACATATCAATATCAAATGACCAACCTTTTTTCTCATTTGAGCATGAGCGTGCGATTGCATATAATAAATAATTTGCTCAGCTGTAATTCCTTTCATTAAAGCATTTCGAATACTATCTCTTGTAATTACACCTGTAACCATATTTCTAAATCGAGATTGTAGTTGTACAAATAAATTCAATACAGCAATTTGAAGTGGTGAATCTATTAAATCCAATGTTAGTTTTTTTTTTTTTTTTTTTTTTTTTTTTTTTTTTTTTTTTTTTTTTTTTTCGTACCCGTATATGCATATAATTTGTAATTTGTTTCTAGAATAACAAATCCTTGGTCAATTTGTTCTGTAGTAGACTTTGTCTCTAGTGCAGTATCAACACCGCCACCGGCATTATGCTTGCTTGCTGCTCCAGCAAGTGCTGCATTGCCTGATGTTAATGTAGTTGCTAATCTTGTAGGATAGTATCGCTTTGAAGCTTTCTATAGATAAATCAATATATGCTAAATGTCATCCTCAGATTTTACAATGTACCTTTCTTTGGTATACAATGCCGTAATCACGTAAATCCTCCAACATTTGAAGTTGAGTTTGTGTCAATGTCTCGACTGAATAATTCTATAATTTTGCATTAATATATTGCCAAATGAACAACTAAATCAAATTAACTCTACCTCTCCTAATTCTAATGATCCAAGTTGAAAGAGAAAATTTAGCACTTCTACCAAATCCATTTGTAATACCTAGCAAAAAAAAAAACCCCCCATATTAATCTTGTGAAATGCTGTATATCTTTGTCCTTTGATCTTACTTCTGCCATATCTAAATATTGTAATAAAAACGCCCAAACTTGTGTATTTACATCTTGAAGTAAAAATTGGAAACCCTTATTTGTAATTTGTAATTGACCTGTCTCTGAACTGCATGCATATTAGTATATGTATTCCAATAATATGTTCTTTTTTCTTTTTTACCTGCTTTGCATAAGCTTACTTCTCTCTAACAGATTCAACACACCACGACTAGGTTTTTTAGTTAATGAAGTTCCTACCATATAATGTAGAATTGCCTCCCATTGTGTTGTTGCATAATGATCCAAAAATCCAATATCCACAGCATGTTTATCTGGTGTTGAACAAGGTAATCCAAAAGATTGTTGTATACCACTATAAAGGTTAATTAAATTTAGTCTCTGCCTGTTGTTATATATATATATATATATATATATATATATATATATAACTAATTTACCCTCCAGTTAATGCATTTTGAAACTCATGTCTAAAAGTATCATTCATCATTAGATTACTACTGTTTTGCTCCAGAATACGAAGCCTTGACAGCTTTAATAACGACTCTTGTAATTTTCTATCAAATCAATATTAATCAATATGGGTGTTATATTGCAGCTACGCAGGCGCGTTATTCTAGTTCACCCTACTTTTGTCCATCTTTATTCACCCATGTATGTAAATCATCCAATGGCATTGGCGCTTCTACATATAAAAGAGACATAACAATTTGTCTTCCTAAACTTGGAAGGAGTCTTTTCTAAGAGAGTTAGATATTTTCATAATTTATATAAAGCCTAATGTTGACAGAAATTACCTAAAAATGGCTAAACATGTAGCTGGTTTTTCAAACAAACGCATAAAAGTAAACGTCGGTAACGTTTCAAGATATTCGTAAATGTTTGTCTTGAAGTTATCCACCGACATAATACTTTATTTGGTTCTTTTCTACTTGTACTTTTTTTTTTTTGTTGGAAGCAAAGACCAATTTGCTTTTTTTGTTCTTTCCACAGCAAATTTATGAAAGGTTCGTGAGTCCGGTCCGAATTCTGTGCCTGTTTCTCTCTCTCTCTTGAATCACAACAGTAAACCTACACAGGTAACTGTTTTTGGTCGAACATCAACGTTGTTGTTCACTAGTAAAAAAATTAAAGTAGAAAACACAATATCATGTATGAAATACTAGTGTGTGTAAAACTGCCTTACATCAAGGTATATTACATGATGTAATACCGCAATTTCTTTTTGAAAAATCATCTTTTGACAGCTGCTATTTTGATATTTGTTGTTTGAATCGCAGTTGCAATTTTCACAACTAATGCAATTTCTGGAAACAAACCAGTTATGAATAACTCATCATTAGATGTATATGTTTTATATGTTTCATCAATTAGATATGAAGATGAATGAACGAAACACTTTAAGCTGGCAGTTTATTTGCTGTTTTCTCTTAGCTTTAAGCGAAAGTTGGTTTCTTAGGCTCGGACCAACTTTGCAGTTGAAGTTATATTGGCTTATGGTGATATAAAATATACTACAGCATTTGCATCAACTATAGATATAGTACATGTCCCAATTCTTTACAATAAAATTCCCATTTTACAAGGAGACACATATAATAATTTTAGTAGCTTTTTCATGAGCTTGCATCCACGGATATTTACTTATGATAGATCACATCGTTTCTATATAGTCATTGCACTGTAATGGACTATGCTTTGCTTGTGAAGTGCGGTTTTTATCATTAAAGATTAAATCACCTTGTTCCGTCTAATTTCTATAAAACTCCATAGGTTTCTTTGTTTTCTTCCTTTCACTTAGACCTCCTCACTCCCATCGTTATTTTTTTATTAAGCAATCTAATTTTCTTGATTGCTTTCTCTCCCCCTCTGCCTCTCACCAACAACAATATGTCGCAAATATCAGACTCATTTATTAATTTGGAATTTTTAGCTATAAGATCTCATGATGATAGTTCCAGCGAAACCTATTTTATTATTTACGATGATCACAATAGTGAGGACGATAGTATATTTAGCAATAGTAACAGTGATAATGAATGCCCTAGCTACGTTGACTTTCTAATCGAAGCATACGATTCATTGCTATCTCGTTTTGCTTCCAAGCAAGCATTTGCGTTAGCAGGTCGTATTGCTCTTAGACGTATGCATCAAAAATCAGTCATTCAAGAAGCGGTTGCAATGATAGGTGAAAATGCAGTACATAAGCTTGCAATTGTGGGTTCCATTCAAGGCACAAACACAAGCAAGATTGACAAAAGTATTAAAATTGCATGTTCTGGTGAAAGAGTGCATGGTAGCAAGACAATCAAACAATTGGTAGAATGAGACATATTGTCTAAAAGAGGTTCCAAATATGATTCTTCCAACAATAAAATACATCTCAATTTGATTTCTGCTGCTATTCCATACGCAGCTTTTCAATCCATGATGGAAACCAACAACTTCAATCAAGTTACTCGCAAAAAATACAATAGTCGCATTACGACTACATTGCCATTACAGCTTCAATATCTTGAGGCTGGTTCACTTCCTCTTGGTTCAAAAACTAGAAAAGCTCACTTAAACTGGTCTGCTAAGTTCTTAAAATCCATCAGGAGTAAGTTCAATCCAAAAATTTACAAGAGGCTTATGGGACAATCAGTTGTATACGAAAATATAACATCGCTCACTCAAAGATTGGATACTATTGAAGATACTTTGACTCTCAACTCTGAAGAAGAAGCTATTGAAATCAAACGCTTTTTTAAGAAATATTATGCTATTGCACAAATCACTAAATCTAAAAATGCTAATGGGGCCTCTAAAAGAGGTAGTCGCGCCAGAGCTAATTGATAGTTAAAAAACGTAGCATAAAATTGGCTGTTCTAGCAAGATAAACAAAGTATGCAATATGCCACCTCTTACGTTCGTAAAGCAAATGTGTCCATAATAAAGAATATTTGAAAGTTTCATCTATTACTATAATATATGGTTTTATTTATTTCACTTTAGTATCAGTTTATTAAAGAGGGTACGTTTTCTATCATAAAATCATAAATAATTTGAATTTTAGTTGAATTAGCACAGCCGTACAAGGACAGAGGCGAGACTTTGTGTTTTTGGGATTTCATATTTATACAATTATGTTTTGCCAAAATTTCTCCATAATCATTTTCAGAATAAAAGATGCATATTTCAGATGATATCACATATAGAAGAGTCTACCATACCTTTTCATCATGTGCTTTGAAACCTCATAAATTTGTTTATTTTATAGCCTCTTTTTTTTTATGAAAACAATAATATATGATATGCGTGTATATTTATTAATTAAAATTGAATACTATTATTGTGCGAAAACTATATTCTTTGTATCATGTTATGTTGAAAGATGCATCAAATCATTAATAAGTCCACTGGTTTTAAATCTTTCTGAACTCGCAGTAAGCCAACTGCTTATAAGTCAGATCTACGCTATGATAGTTACAATAATTTTAACACTCTTTGGAAGCTTCTATTGTCTAGACATGTGAAAGTTTTGACATGGCTGATCGGCTTATCCTGGTAGTTCTCTTTAAATTTTTTACCTACTACAGTTGTTGAAATCAATATTAAATATTTAAAATGTTTAAGAAAATAAATGTAAACAAACCACATGGCATTATAATTTTAATTATGCCTGAAAAAATGTTTACTTATTAATTTCGGTAGTTGTAATTGTTATATTATATACGTTGGTTTTGGCTGATTTCCCGCAATTTCTAATTTAAATATCCTAATGACCAACAAAATCTATTTGAAAAAAAAAAGTGTTTATCTAATCTCTGTGATTCAACCAGCAAATTAGTAGAATTTTAAATTTATAGCTTTGGATACTGTTACAAATAAAATACATATTTTAAAAATTGTAGCCATTTTGAATTAATATTCATTGATTATAAGCATTTTCTAGTTGTTTCATTTTTTTTAAGCAGAGGAAAAGAGTTTTTTTTTAAAAATACATGCTAAAATCCTTCAAAAACAGTAGATAGTCAATCAAATTAGGATATATTCTTCTTATATCTATTACACATTAAGTGCAGCTTTAAAATTTGGTTTTGAATCATTATTTGATTTTTTAAAAAATTTCAAGAATATCTGAAGCACTGCACACTAGGTAGAAAATCATAATTCACGTACAATTCACCCAGGCAAATTGTTAGTGAATTATTTTAAGTGTTTATTTCGGGATTACATTCAAGAAGATATCACATTTAATATCAATGTCCAATTAAAGTATGAATTAATCTATTTGTGAAGGCGACGAACAAATTAAATATATGTCAAATTGGCGAATTTGTATGCTTAATGTATAATGTTGCATGACTTATCATTACAATTCAGTTCTTCATAGCACTATAAGTTTTATATAAAAGTTTATGACAAAATATATGCTTTTTTTATTCTTGTTTACATGTCAAATAATGTATATAACAATGTAAAGATTTATATCCAAGTCAAGTAACCGTTAAATTGGGATCATTATAAAACGAGGTCTCAGGTTTGGTTTACACTAGAATATAATATAACTTATCTAAAATAAAGCAGTTTTACATTTAATTCTTATTTATAATTTTAGTTTTTTCGTGATTGTTGCATCCACAGTTCTGTGTAGTTATCTTGGTTAAGATTATGGCACAGTTTAGTATGACATGTTCTGTATTGCTATGTAATATGTTATAAAGCTCAGTTAATATCGTGTAATGTGGAATTATGGTATCACATAGGTTTGATTGGATATATAAATATATGCTTATTTAGATTAGTCTTAATTAAAGAAGTTTGGATATAAAAGAGATGCTTTCCATCTTATAATAAAGTTCTTTAGTTTTTGTGTGTGATTTAATTTAATCAGTTCCTTTATTAAATTATACATTTTTTCTTGCAACAATATTTATCTTAAATCTTGTGGCAATTCATAAATCCTATTTCTTTCTATTTTTTTTTATAAAATTATAAGTTGTAATGAAGCTTTCTTAATTCTTTATTCTCAAATAAACTAATATGGTAAAAAAGTGTCTATTCTGAAATCTCAGTAAATACAAGAGAGGATGATATGTACGGTTGATGGATAAGGATTGTATCCACATAGTCACTGCGTTTGATCTTTTTTCATTGCCGCCTAAAATAAAAAGAAATGAAACAGAAACAATGCCAAATTTGAAAGAAATTAAAAACTGAAGAGGAACTGTAACTTTTTTATTTTTTAAAGTAAAATAAAGTATTTTTTCTACTGACGTGAAGTCAATTTCAAAAAATTATTTGATGATTAAAGCATGCTCATTGAACTGTACTACTATTTTGTTTCATTTATTGATAGAAACCAGTTTATTTTTGGCACAAGTTTAAAGTATCCAGGATCTCAGGTGTTGTAGAGTACAAAAAAAAGTTTAATGGAGTAAAATGTAGCTGGTGAATAATGCCATTTGTACACAATAAGATGATATAATAATACGGAATTTGTATTGTTGTCAATGTGAATTAGTTGATTTGATAGTGATAATTAATTGAAAAAATTACAAAACGATAATAAGCCAACTAGAATATTATTTCCTTTATTATCTAAAAAAAAACGGGAGAACTCTCTTTCTGTACCAAAAGTCCTTTATATATGTTTCATTCTATTCTAATTTCAATATTATTTGCCTAGCACAAATAATGATATATACACTTGTTTGTTCGTTGTATATTTTCTATATATAACTTAGCCTATTGCTTAACTCTATCCGCATTGTTTATAATGGTCTTTTATTGGTGGTAATTTAAACTTCCATAACAGTAATTGTTTATTCCATATCACTATAGAAAAAAACGACAAAATAGCAATTTTAAAGTTTGCAGTTCTTTATTTCTTTACATATAATTGTTATAAAGTTATACCTTTCCAATAACATCTTCACGCAAAACAGTTTCTGCGGCGATTGTTATAGTAGTTTTTTCAGAAAAGCTGTAGTTTATATCTCATTTTACACTGTGGAATATATCCACTTTTGATCTCCATTTCATCTGATGTTAAAGTTATAGCACCGCAGATTTGAATAGACTTATACCATAAATAGAATATGCTAATTCAAAACTAAAATAAACTATTTCACCGAAATATAAGATTTTGACAGTTTATAGTAAAAGACCAATTAATATTCGGATAAAGTAAATGATTACTCTATATTAGACTAAGATCATATTTTAGTATATGACTAGCTATCTGAGATAGCTTTTAGCACAATAAAGAAGATGCTAACTGACTTGATCTGGTGTATCATTAATAATCTATAGAGATGCCAAGCGACACTAGTATTAGAACATTTATCCATAGAAAACTATATAAAGAGGAATATTTGCCTATCAAAGGAGAGTTTCTCAGTTTAATATATTTCGGTTAACTTAATAAAAACCTACAATTATCTAGTTGACTTTCTATTGTTTTATATTTTTTTCCGTGAATATCCTATCATCCATAGTATATTCCACATACACCTTTTTTCCAGTGGTGTATTGAGTTTTTCTTTTTGTATTTGTTATCAGATGAAGCATAGATCATGATGTGCATTAACCACAGTAAACACTGAAAAAACAAAAACAAAAAAATTTAAAGAATTTTAGCAGCCCATAAAAACAGAATATATCATTATAAAACACAATAAAAAATACTCTTACATACGACGTTATTCTTTTTAGTTATATTTTTTGTTTCTAGTCTGCTTATTTATAAAATTTAGTAACATTTCTCATAATATACAAGTATACACCCAGCAAATTCTAATGCAAATTTGGTGCCCTAACCATAAACTACATAAAACTACAGTTAAACCTCGATATATAAGATCCCTCAATATTCAATATAGCGAAAAGCTCCATATAAAGGGAGGTTTTTGTATCCACCGAAGGCTGGTGGACAAATTTTACAGCTTAAAACCCCTTATTTTGAATTTACATTTAAGGGAACTTTTTCTTTCCACATGTCCCTTATTTTATTATAATAGTATTGACCCCAAAATTAAAAAAAGAACAATTTTAGGTACAGGAGTTTTTTACTAGATGTAAATACTGAAAATGTTTTCAAATCTATTGAGAAAAACCCATTTAATGTAATTTGATTGCATCCGCATTATATTAGGGGTTTTTTCTATCGTAAGTAGAAATCTACCATATCTTTAAGTATTTTGAAATTTTCGTTATTTGTAGCAACAAAGTTTGAAGTAACATAACCTAAACTTGCTAGAATTTTTCTTCATTTACAGAAATAACATCGTTTGTTTCTTCCATATCGTCAATTTCATCATTACCATCATGGATGAAGGATGTGGTGTGATTATCTAAGATGCCTTCATTTCTTTCTTAAAATGAAAGTTGATTTGTGTTTTAAATTTGGTTTAACACTACAAGAAAAAAGGTGTGAAATGAGGTATAAGCTACAACTTTTCTGAAAAAACTACTATAATAATCTTACGTAAAAAAAACAAATAACTGCAAATTTTAAAATTGCCAATTTCGTGTTTTTTCCCATAGTGTAAGGGAGGCCCTCGATATAAGGGACTTCTTAAAAAATACCACGGGCGCCCTTAAATTGAGGTTCGACTGTAGTACGATTTAGTTGCGTAAATCTATATCGAAAATACAATTTAATGGTATGTCAAAAGTGGATTAATTTAACTTTACATTATTGATTAACTTTTCGGTCAATATCTGAGATAATGCTCTCATATGAGCGCATCGATGACCTTATGAGCCTATTGACCATTTCATTTGAGCACATTCATGTGCTCTGAGAGCATACAGAAGGTCAGAGTGTGTATGTTAGAATACTTTTTACAGTGTTGCCCTTAAGATTGCAACATGAAACCCCTTCAAAGTGCAAATTTACTATATATCAGGCTCGAATTACGGGACCTGAATTATCAAACTCCGTTTTATGCGGACTGTACCCTAAAATACCAAAAAAATTACCACAAAATTTAGTTTTTAATTGGTAACTATTGCAATTTTGAAGTAATCTCAAAGAATAATATTTTAAAACAGATATATGAGAAAGAGAAATAATTCTAGCAAAAATCCCAATCTAGTTCATACACTATTTATAAAACTATTTCCATTAAGAGCATTACAAAAACGCAGCTTTGATGGACTATAGCTCGAGATAGCAACCGCTTAAGCATATACTTTATTAGCCAAAAATGGTTCTTTTATTTGGCTTTATTATATTTTACCATAAAATCAATTTTGAAAAATTATGAATTTTCCCCTTGTATACCCTCGTCCAAAATTTGACTTTTTCAAAGAAAGCTAATAACTCTATGAAAAATAGAGCTAAAGTGGCAAATAATGCCTCAAGTAATAGATATTTTTTTGCGTTATTTGTCTGTAACACTAACTTTAAAATTTAACTATAAAAGTATTTTTGAAATCATTAAAAACTGATTTTTATGTTTTTGCTTTTTTTA
This sequence comes from Mucor plumbeus, assembly GCA_016758945.1. Classification (NCBI taxonomy): domain Eukaryota; kingdom Fungi; phylum Mucoromycota; class Mucoromycetes; order Mucorales; family Mucoraceae; genus Mucor; species Mucor plumbeus. The sequence goes on from JAEPRC010001039.1 coordinate 11,686, forward strand.
CAAAATTTTTGGTGATAAACGTTTTCAATAAATATATTATTAGATAGAAAATTAGATTTTATGTTGAGGTTACTTAATAAAGTTAGCCAGGTTACTATACATGTTTGCTGTCAATTTTGCATTTTAAAAATTTAGGATCGTTTTTGTCCAATTTTTTCATCATCAGAAAATTTTGGATTTAAACTGCCGCCACACCTGAGATGTATGAAAGTTCAAAGAAAGTTTGCCAAAGTTATTATTTTTTTGCAATGCAATGGTATGTAGGGGATGTTTAAATTACACAATATAGTACTGTAGTTGCAAATGGAACAACTCATTGTAAATTGAAGCAGGGTAGTAAAATAGTTTTGTTCAATTCAAATATTTTAATTGGGTTTACAAAAGTTTCTTGTATAGTTATGAGTAGCAGCGGCAACGATTCAAATTCGCGAACCGATTACACCATAAATTTGCATTAAAAATGAAAGTTCGACAACACGACCGAAAATTCGATAGTGACCCGAGTAACCGCAAATAAACTTCATCATTT
>JAEPRC010001040.1:0-12202 GCA_016758945.1 Mucor plumbeus
GCTAGAAATCGACTATTTCATCGTATGCATTTTTAGATTGAAGTTGAGCACTTCAGGTAGTATATATAATTTTTTTTTTACGGTATCATTGATTGGAAAGAAAGTTAGACAGGGATGAAAAGTGAAGTAGAGTTTAATGTATTTCTTAAAATTTGTTTAAATTTGCAGTTATTTGTTTCTTTACGTAAGATCGTTATAAAGTTATATCTTTCCAATAACATCTTCACGTAAAATGGTTTCCGCAGCGATTGTTATAGTAGTTTTTGCAGAAAGTTGTTGTTGTTTATATTTCATTTTGCACCGTTTTTCCCGTGCGTGTACGATAATTTGATTTTTTATAAAACAATACCAAATCCATTGTAACTTGTAGAATGTAATTTTTTTCTGAGTGTATCAGAGCAAATTAGTAATAGTAGTTCGTCAATTTTATGGTATAACTTTGCTCAAAAAGTGTTACACCAGGTAAAAAAAAAAAAAAAAAAAAAAAGATCATCGATTATACATTTTTCTTTATTGATTGATTAATTAATTAATGAGAAAAACAATCAATGGTTATGGAGTTTAACTTGTAACGCATAACTTGTTAAAGCACGGTATTCGGGGTAAGGAAACCCTAAGATTAAATATATTTAATCTTCGCAAGCTACAGTTAAACATATAATTTTATTTATAATAAATTTAAGATAAAATGACTAATAAACACGTAATATCTTTGATATGCTGTATTTACGCTAGTCAAATCAAAAGGTGCTTTGTCTCAATATACAGCTACAATCGTCGCAAACTCATTTGAAGCTCAACAACTCAAAAAATATTGAGCTTTATTCAGATTTGGCATTTCCCTTTTCAAGCTTGGTAGTAGTCTATATTGAATTGCTACGATTTCAGTATAAGCATTTCATTTTATTTACGTGAAGTTGCATACAATAATGTATTACAGAGATGAATATCACAGTAATATAATTATATATTTCATACCTCCATATTGAGTGAAATTCATTACGCAAGGTCGAACCCCGTATGAAACTTGGAATTTGGATATGAGTTATATTCAAAGGACGCACTTAACTATACGTTCTATTCGTCCATTTTGACCCAATTAAATTCTTAATTAAGCTCGAATTTTTGATTTGTCCAATGGCTGTTTGGCCTGCAACCACATAAACTTATTTGATTTACTGTATGTATAAGCTAACGCATTTTACACTGTTTGTTATTCAAATGGAAGGCATAGCATGGCAAAGAAATATATTATAATATAGCGCACAGTATTGTGGTATGGTGAGTAATTAATTGATAAAGAATTTGATTCAGTTGACGATGATGACTTAAAATTGATTTGTTTTGCATATTCAGCATTCTTTACTATTTATTATTTACGTTGTTATCGCTATTGTAACTATTTATCTTAATAAATACGTAAGGGAAAAAAATTTCTTCTTTTTTGTTCTTTTATTGAAAGTATCTTTCATATATCCCCATAAATTATGAAATCATTTTTTCTTCACAAGCATCGTAGAAAAGTGATTGCAATTTTCATTAGCAGTGTCATCTTCACAGGCATATGCCGCTATGCATATTTATCAAATTCATCAACCACTGTTATAGAAGACATTGATTTGCTGGGAAAATTTTGTAATCAACATGAAAATTGGCAATCACATCAACCTCTTCAAATAGATTCAAGGAAACGACCTCAATGGATATCTGATAAATCAATGGATGATAATAGCATACCGTTTACAGAAAGAGACCGTACCAGCCATCTATATAAAGATGCAGTTCAGCCCGACCTTTTTATGGACGAGAATGTATGGGATGGCTTACCGGTAAAGGGTGCATTCTATATGATTGTGAAAAATGAAGAGTTACAATTAGCAAGATCTAGTATGCGTAGTATAGAAGATAGATTTAATTCACATAATGCAAGTTATCCTTGGGTCCTTTTAAACAGCCAACATTTTACATCTGATTTCAAGAAATATACTAGTAGAGTGGCTAGTGGGAAAGTATATTTTGGGCAAATTGATTTAGAAGCATGGACGTATCCAGAATGGATTGATACACAAAGAACTGAAAATGCAATTCGTCGTATGATTTATTTGGGGATTCAGAAATCACATAGTTTACATCAAAGACAATTGATGAGGTATTTGAAGATAAATTGTAGTAGCTACTACAACGTTTTTAACTTTTTTAATAGATACAAAGCTGGCTTATTTCAACACCATTCTTTATTTAATACTGTTGATTATGTTTGGCGTGTTGAACCTGGATCTGAATATACGTGTAATATGTTTCAAGGAGATGATCCATTCCAAACAATGAAGATAAATAATAAAAAGATGGGTAAAACATTTTGTATATGCAGTACTGTAGTTTACGAAATATTTATGTTGGTATAATAATATAGGATTTACTATTACTACCAAAGAAGATTCAGCTACAAGTTTCAGTTTGTGGCCTGCTACTTTGGAGTTTATGAGAAAAAATCCACACCTGATAACCAAGGCAGATTCAAGTATTATGCCTTGGCTAGTAACAAAAGAATTACAATACAATTACTGTTACATTTGGTCAGATTTTGAAATTGTAGATATGGAATTTTTGAGATCGGAAGCGTATCAATTATTTTTTCAATATCTTGATCTTGTAGGTGGCTTCTTTTACGAAAGGTATTTCTGTAATGTTTACTGGATTGAAGCAATTTATTGATTTTTATAAATGTAGATGGGGTGATGGGCCAGTAAGATCCATTGCTGCTGCCATGTTTTTGAAGCGAGAAGATATTCATTTTTTCAATGAAATTGGCTACAATCATGATTCTATCAAGCATTGCCCTTTCAAAAAATCGCTTATAAAAAACTGCTCTTGTGATTATAGAGGCAATCATAGTAAGCTATTAATTTTGATATTTTATATGCTTGATTAATAATATTTGCTTCTTTAGATTTCCAAAGCCAAAGTTGTACAATCAATTTGTTAAAGCAAGTTTCACCCCAGTCTATAGATGACATGATTGAATTTGCTAAATCAAAAATGGGAGTACTCTAATTTTTTTTAAAAAAAAAAAAAAATACTGCCAACAGAGAAAGAGCCCAAATCCTTACATCTTCCCAATCATATCCAATTATCATATATATTCATATAAAAATAAATTCAAAAATTGGAATTTTTAGTCAAAAGATATGACATCAACTTATTTCCTGATACACTGGTAAAGCGAACAATATGTTTAGTCTCATTAGTTATCATTATTGAGATTACAAGTAGTCAACGACCTTGAAAAGATTATTTTGATAGTGGCGGTCTTTCAAACATTTTTTATGCAAAATTGATGAAGCATCAGCTGTACAAATAAGCTTGATTCTACGTTTATCGTTTTCTTAAACCGTCTATTATTGCCTTATGCGTTTTGTCTTTTTTCAGAAAATGCATTTTCACCATTCTTATTTTTATTTTGTACGCAAAGTCTGCCCCATATGAAACAAGCATTGAAGATGAATTTACCACGTAGATGTTTGTTACAATTCAAGATACTTGTCGATGAAACATAATCTTATTCGGGTTAAATTTATTGTTAAATTTTTTAATTTCGAAAATCTCCTCGTAAAGAAAATGATGTGATAAATTAATTAGTAGATGTTTGTTGAATTAAAAAATAATTAGGTCCTCGCTCAAAAAAGATATATCAATCAGCATGCTCAGCTCTTGATGTTTCTTTGTCTTGTTAGACCTCTTCAAATCTCAAAATATAAATCAAAGATGGCCTCTACAAGTACTTCGTCAAGTTTGCCTACTATTTGTACTAAACTGGATTTATCAGATAGTTCTTCATAGTGAGTTTGATTTAATATTTAACTGTTTCCATCTAATTTTTGATTTTATAGTTTGCCGTCAAATTTATTTCAGCCAAGGAATTCATTTTTCAATCGCAAGCAAAGTTTACCTGCAGTACAGCAACTACTACTAAGGAGAAATCAACTAAATTCTCTTCAGATATATGTTAAAGCTTTATTACAGTTTAAACAGCATTTGTCAGAACTATCACTGAGAGAAAACAATTTTAGTCAGTTTCCAATTGAAATCTTAGTATTGAAGAATTTGACATCCTTATCTTTGGCAAACAATCAGCTTGAAGTCATAGATAAAGATATATTATCACAATTACCTAATTTGCAATGGCTAAATCTCGCTCATAATCGATTAACAGAGCTCCCAGTGGATATAATTTGTTGTCACCATTTACGAGGAATCGATTTAGAAGGAAATAATTTCTCAAGTGAGTGAAATAACGTAATACCTTATATAGTTAATTTATGCTAACATTTATACGATTAGTTTTTCCTAATGTCCTTTTTTATTTGACTCATCTTGAAGTATTGTTGTTTCAAAAGAATAAAGTCAAAATAATTCCACCAAATTATAATTTTCCACAAACATTACACACACTCAATTTAGCATTCAATGCGCTAACACAAGTTCCAAATACTTTATTGAGTCATCCACCGAACTCTCTTACCCATCTACATCTCTCTGGTAATAGACTTGGCCAACTACCCTCTAAATTCTTGTCTTATGGTTATACAAAACTTGTTAGTCTAGATCTCCATACATGTCAATTAGCAAGAATTCCAAGTAAAGTTTTAGAGCGCCTTTCCTTATGCAAAGATTTACGAAGACTCAATTTAGCTATCAATTGTCTTACCGAAATTCCACCAGAAATAGGTTTACTTTCTCAGTTACAATGGCTTAATTTAAACGATAATCAAATTACGCATCTACCAGATACCATATCATCATTAACACATCTTGTTAAGCTGGGATTGGTTCAAAATCAACTAAAATTGCTGCCTCCATTCATGTTTTTACATATGCTAGAGCTTCAGAAACTGGATATTCGAAGAAACCAGCTTAAATACATGCCTCCATCTATCTTATCATTAGCACCAAGACAAGAAGTTGATATCCATGTTGATTTAGCTGTTCCACATTCAGTTTTCAGTACTTTATCTAACCCTCCATGCCACAATAATGGTCGGAATAATGTCGATTGTCATCCTTATGGTGGATCATTGCGTACTTTGTTATTTTACGAAAATCCCACAATTGAGCATGTAGATGGTATAATATGTGAATTGGATGATACTGAAGAGGAAGATGACGATTTTGAAGCAGTTCAAGCTATATCGCTTACCAATGCCTATAATATACTTCAATCAACCCAAAAAAATATCAAAAATGCATTACGTGTTGCTTTACATAACAAGAAAAACATTTTATATTGTAACGATGCTAAATTCAGAAGATCAGATCATCCGATGCCAAATTTACTTTCAGAAATTGACGATGAAGAAAATGCAATTATCAGTGATGAAGACTACGAGGATGAAGAGAAAGAGGCCATCCGAACTGAAACACAGCGCATCCTAACACAAGTAGCTACTTTGAGAGAAATTTGTTTAAGAGCTCATTTAACAAACTCACAAATGTATCTCAAAACAGATAGACGAATAGACCAACACACTGAAAAAATATACGAGTTTATAGATAGCGCTTTACATACAACCATTGTTCCCAGCTACATCAATCATTATGCGCAAGGGCAAGCACGACAATGTGATTATTGCCAATCTTGGTATACGCAATCTTCATGTCAAATAGGCTATTTAGCTCGTTTGTGTAATAATCGTCTTCAAATTCCTATCCGATTCCAGATATGTTCAATTGAATGTTCATTAGACGCTATTGTCAAGTTGTATCAAACCACAATTGACTGGCATACAAGGCAATCATTAGCACATATTGATGCTACATTGCTGTTACCCTCTGTTAACCAAATGTCAAATTTGCCAGCACCCATACCATCATCACAACCCACATCAGCTATAGTAAACCCGACAACAAATCGGCTTATGAGAGGTTCCTCTTCCGTAAACATAAATTATTGGCACGTAGGATTAGCTAACAACAATTTAAGGCGTGCTTCAAATCAAACAAATGGGATGTTGGGTACTATACAACATGGCGATAGTATATTAAATAGTGAAGAGCACGATTCGCCTACAATGCACGGATCAAGATCGTCCTCCTCCTCTTCTTCTTCTTCTACAACTGCTACAACAGTATCAGATTCAACCAGAATCGATGATTATTCAAGTAAAGTATATTTCATTTCTATATAAATGATGATAACATTTTTTCTTTTATCAAATTTAGTGGCTGGACAATCCTCATTAGCAAGAACAATCAGAAACCGAGTTGCGCAATTTGCATCTACCTTTTTCATTGGAAACGTCAATGACCATGCTGGTATTTACGCTGTAGATCAAAGCAATCAAAGCAATCAAAGACATAGTAGTAGTAGTAGTAGTAGTAGTAGTAGTAGTAGTAGTAATAGTAGTAGTAGCGGTACCATTCGTAACGGTATTAACTATAATAGTATCAATCAACAAACAGGAACATCCAATCCACCACTTTTACCTTTAGTTTTCCCCAATCTTAATTTATGTACTACAGCAGCATCAGCATCAAGGGAATTCATTGAAGAAGAACCGCCATCTATCATATCCATTACATCCCGATTGGTAGAAGGAAGACTACATACTGAACGTGCACAACCTCAATTACGATTATCAGCGCCGACACCAAACCCTACTGCATTTAATCATTTACCAAGAGACGCCATACGTTTAGAAAAATTCTGATATTTCAAATAAATGCACTTACATCTTTGACTAAAATTTGCTATGAATATCATACAATTTTTGCTAGCAACTAGGAATCTAAAAATCTTTTAGCATTACAATCAGGAAAAAAAAAAAAAAAAAAAAAAAAAAGCATGTTGCATAGCAACGGGATGGAAATGTTATTGACATCCGACGTTTTTGACGGTAAAAACCCCCATCGTCATTTCGATAAAATAAACCACTTTTGCACCATAAAATAAATTCATGTTTACATTATTCTATTAAATGAGCATTTGCAAGTTACGATGATTTTATCCAGAGAAGGTGGTAATTATTAAATCTAAACAGGAAACAAACAAAACCAACGTCATCTACAATTAAATAGCCGCGATAAGCGTGTATGATGCTCTCGTTTCTTAGATATCTCGACGGATGTTTTTGTATTTTAAAACTCTTTTCACGTACTCCCTCCCCCCCTTTTTTTTTCCTCTTTTAACCAAAGAAATATCTCGTAAGTAAAAATAACATACTGATATTTTATTTTTTGGAGAGCAAAATTTTAATTTAGTTACTTTTAGTATACAATGTCCACAGCTAGACCCCTTAACGATGATGAAGTCTTTAACGAGATGAAGAAGATGGTATGATTTATCTCGAGAACCAAAATATAGACATTTATTGATTGATTTAATCTATTTTTCTGTAGGTTGCTTTCATCAAACAAGAAGCTTTAGAAAAGGCTAGAGAAATTAAAGTCAAGGTACGTTTACATATTAATAGTTTTATATAGATGCTAAATGATTAAACATAAATATTAACAGGCTGATGAAGAGTTTAACATTGAAAAGGTAATCTCTGAAATCCTATATAAACGCGCCTTTTTTATTTACTTTTTATAATTTCGTAGGCAAAGATTGTTCGCCAAGAATCTTTAAATATCGAAGCCGTCTTTGAACGTAAAATTAAGCAAGCTGAAGTTCAGAAGCGAATGTAAGAGAAAAAAAATATTATGAAACATCAAATCTCTCCCTTACAATCCAATATTGAAACACGTTACTTTTTTCTAAATTCTTTTAGTGCTCAATCAAACCACATCAACAAAGCTCGTCTTAGAATCCTTCAAGAACGTCAACAAGTTCTCGATGATCTCTTCCAAGATACAGATAACCTCATTCATGAAGTCTCAAAGGACGAAGATAAATATGCCACTTTGATGGAAGGTCTTATTCTTCAAGGTGCTTATGCTCTTATGGAAAATGACGTTGTTATTAAATGTCGTGAAGAAGATATTGATCAAGTCAACTCTGCCAAGGAGCGTGCTGCTGAAAAGTATGAGGAACATATGAAGACCAAGCCTACTTTTGAAATCAGTGATGAATTTCTCCCTGCATCAAGGTAAAACGAAAAAAAAAAAAAAAAAAAAAACTATTATTTGGTTTCAAATGTTAACATTTTGTATACATTAGTGCTGGTGGCGTTATTATGACCGGCCTTTATGGTAAGATTACTGTTGATAATACTCTTGGTGCTCGTTTGGATATTGCCAAGGAAGAAATGCTGCCTCAAATTCGTGTTGCTTTGTTCGATCACTCTCCTAGCAGAACTTTCTTCAACTAAATACTATGTTTTGTGTTAAATTTTTTTTTTCTCATTCTCTTTTACCCCCCCCCTAAACTTCCCTTTCTTATTTTTTTTTTTTTATTTGGAGATTTGAAAAGGGAAATCAATATTTTAACAAGAAAACTAGGTTTGAATAAAGCATATTACGTGTTTTTTTGTTTATAATCTCTGTATGTCTCAATAACATTTTCGGTTTCGTTACTTTATTTGTTAGATTTGAATGTCAGTTTTGATGCAGGCACACAAACTCAATTGCAGCAGCATACATTAAGAGGAGTTCTCTGTGTGGTTGCTTAATTTAAAGATTTATTACAAACAAAATGTACCATCAAATCATTACTTTCAGTTTTACTTTTGACAATATTTTATACTATAATATAATAATATTTGAGAACAATAGTATAGTTTACAATCGGCATGACTTCCAGTTTTTTATCTGATGTAATATATTTACAAAAAATTGAACCAGTTCCATGGCTTCATATTTCTATAATAATGTCAACATATTAAATAGCTGTCTACAACTATAAAATACGTTTCTAAAGCTTCGTGAACGGCGTTAATTAAAGTAGCTTTTTAATGTCTAATAATGTAGTAAAACAAAAGTTTGCTATTTTCAGATGGAAATGAATTTGATATATGTATAAATACTGTTCCATAAACATAAGCAGCGTCTACTTTTATTTTTAAAAAGTGTTACTGTCTACTACTTGTTAAAATATGTAGTCAGCGCTGTAATTGACACAAAGTTCTCTTCACCGAAATGCTCCATAACGATAAATCATCCCTAATTTAATCAAGGATTTCAGTTTAAGTAGCATATAATTTTATCTTCTTGTCGATTATAATATTAAAGCCCTACTCTTAAGTAATAATTATTTATTAATTAAGGATATATTATCAAAACACATATTCAACCAATCTATATGGATTCATGTAAATTTGAGGGGTATTTAGTCAGCAGCACTGACCGGAAATCAAAATAAAAAGGTTTTGTGATCCGAAAACGTTACACTCCAGATTTTTTTTTGTTTTATTTTTCAAAAAAATCAGATCTTCAACTTTTTGGCTGTGAATTTTTTTTTTTTTCATATGTTAAAGTTTTTATGGATTATAATAGAATTCAATGATTCAAGGACAGTAGTGTTTGTCTCGTATTTTTCAACTTTTTTTTTTTTTTTTTGTAGAAATATAGCCATTCAAAAATTTTCAAAGAAATTAGACAAACAGGCATAACTGCTGATTTCATTAAATAGAAATTAGTTGCAATTGGAACTAAATTTGTATTCAAATATTATCCACACATTTTTTGTTAATTATCTCCGGTGTGAAAATAAAATTTCGAGGCTCTATGCTAATATGTAAAACACCTAAAAAATGCATAAACCATAAATATTTCTCTGAGCAACTTATTAAACAGACTAGCATTTTAATAAATTCTGCGTCTGCCAGAAATACTTACAGTTTTACTTTTAGTTTTAAAAATACATATTTTTGATGTAGTAATTAAGGTGATAAGGTGTATTCTTGATTTTAAGCCTCAAACCTCATCCAACAATCGTAGTTTTTAAAAATTTGTAAAAAAAAAAAAATTGCAGGAAAATCTTTTTCTAAAAAACATGAATTGATGGAGATTTTTGAAAGTTACAAATAACAATTAATTTATTAAACAGTATCCCTATGCAATTTATTGTAAAAATTTGGAAAAACTGATGATTGTGTTTTTGATTTGGACATTCCATTGCTTAATTTTTTTAAATCTCGCTTTAGCGAGAAATCTGTTCGGCTGGTTTTATTTATACAAATGATTAACAACATTCAGAACACAGCTGAAGTATCGTGTTCTTGTTCGAAAATGGCACCAACAATGAACTGGTCACCATTTCAGAAAATACTCCCTTTCCTTTTACTGCGTGTATATAAGCGTCTATTTAATCCTTCTCAATAAATGATACTTTTTACTGCGTTGAGTTTAATTTATAGAGTCTCAATAAATCAATATCTGCACAATACACATATGTTCATTCTAATTGTATTGTTATTCGTAAATTTGATACACTCATCCAAATAGAATATATTATATAGATCTAGGGGTATTATTATCTAATCTCTTTGGTAAAAATTGCTGCATCCACAACTTATTGTGGTAATTTGTAAGATAATGAACTCTAGATTTCTAGCCCTTATTGGTAAAAATGAACTAATTGATTTATTATAACTATCCTAATTTGTTCCTAGTAATCCCTCTTCATTCATGCAGTCATAATTCGATTTAGTGGACTCATGAACAAGGGGAATTCAAACTGATAGGCATTTTTGACTTTCTCGATTTTGGTCAAGGAATTTCACTGCTATTTTCCACTATTATTTTGATATAGTAGATTAGTGAAAAAGTTTTTTTGACGAGTCTACTAAATTACAAAATTTGAAGACATTATTGGATAAAATAGTATCAAACCAACAATAAACTGAGTTGATTTTTTACTTAATTACAAAAGACATACGAAAATAACCAAATCTACTAGTCTTTTTGTTTTTAAAATCCAACATTTTACAATTTTATGCAATTTTCAACTTCTTTAAATAATTGTGCATTAATTTGAAATAAACTTTCAACTTATATTCAATTAATACTCCGTTTTTCTTTTCATAGTGTAAAAAATTGATTTGATATAGAGAAAAGCTCGATTTAACGGACACGTTTCCATCCCCTACCATGTCCACTAAATCGAGTCATGGCTAAATTTATGCTGTTTGTTGTTGCGATAATTGCATTTTCATCATCATAGAGAACTAAACAATAATACGTATAATCCAAAAAATAAATAGCCGATATTAAAGAGACTATATTTAAAGTTTAAATATTTAGAAATTGTAGCAATAGTTAATACTAATGACCTCCTGGATGCTTCCAGAGCACATGGATGTGCTCAAATAAAGCCGTCAATAGGCTTATGAGGTCATCGATGAGCTCATATGAGAGTATCTCAGGCATTGACTATGCATATAAAACGAGCCGAGCCAATTTTACGTTACCGAGCTTTTTTCGAGGTTCGGTGAAATTAAACGAGCTTTTCTTGTGTGTGACTAAAGCTCGTTTGAGGAAGACGAGCTTTTGACTTCTTTTCAAAAAGCTCAAATGTGGCAGAAGTGCTTTATTTTGTCTGTCAAGCAACAAATGACTAATGTAAGGCAAATTTATAATGTTTAGTAATATTATATTATTTACTAATTGTCATAAAATGTAAATTCTTTTCGCTTGACTGACTACAAGCTTTTTTAGTGTGAGGTATCATTATGTACATCAAATACTTTGAAAGATATGTGTATTCAACGATTTGAAATATGAGTAAACGAAAAAAAACTATGGAAAAAAAGTATTTAAAAGTTTGATCAAATGATGAATTTATAAACTAAGGTAAATATTAACATTAAATGCAATACAGCTAAAATTTACAATGTGTGAGAATTCGCTAGATAAAAAGAGCCTGAATTGCCACAAGATTTAAGATAAATATTGTTGCAAGAAAAATTGTATAATAATCTAAAATAAAGAGAATTTTAGAAAGTAAATCATACACAACAAAAACTATAGAACTTTATTATAAAGATGGAAAACATCTCTTTTATATCTAAATTTCTTCTTTAATTATGACTAATCTAAAAAAATGTATATCATACTGTGAAGGAAAAAAACGTTCCAGTGTTTGGCAAATTTGTGGTTTCGCGTTTACAGTTCCGTCAATTTTGCTTCGATCTAAAAGAGAATGTAAACATATTAAAGCCTGGGTTCTGGGCTACAAAATAAATTATTTTAGTAAGTGCAGCAAAAAATATTCAGCGATTGAGACAGACGCAAAGTAAAAAATTTCAATTTCGTAAGATTTGAAATA
>JAEPRC010001041.1:0-12181 GCA_016758945.1 Mucor plumbeus
GCAATATGGAATTATGGTATCACATAGGTTTGATTGGATATATAAATATGTACTTATTTAGATTAGTCTTAATTAAAGAAGTTTGGATATAAAAGAGATACTTTCCATCTTATAATAAAGTTCTTTAATTTTTGTGTGTGATTTAATTTAACCAGTTCCTTTATTAAATTATACATTTTTTCTTGCAACAATATTTATCTTAAATCTTGTGGCAATTCATTTTGTAAGAAATAAAATAAATTTAGGAATAGATAGCATGATGTAACTAAGTCATGTATATCTAACGGCACCTAGTGTAAATATAGCAAATGTTTAATATGAGGTTGGTTATAGAAAAGAGAACACATTCCTGAAGCTGATGATTGAAAATGACGAAAATATTCATAAAATAATACGGGAAATAAAACAACAACTTCTCTAAATTTATTAAAAATAGTTTAAACATAAAGAAATGCCCAAAAGTATTATTCCTTAAATATATTTTGTGTTATCAATAATTATTAAATGCTACTAATATTATACTGTAGCAAATTACTAAGCGGTACTTTATCCATCCTTAAATTATTAAGTATGTGGGATATCTTGGTGACTTTTGTTGTATGTTTTGTATTATTGTTAGTTGTACAATTTGACATAGTTTAATGTTAGATTCTCATTAAAAATTCACTTAATAAATTTGATGTAGTAAAAGTCTAGTAGTACTTCACTGCAATTGGTATAATACTTATTCCTCCGAGCACTGTACTATATGGCTCGTCTAATTCTTTATAACGTATAATGGAACATTATTTTATATTGAGCATATTTCTTTGTCCCTAACTAATCCGTTATATAGCGAGTCCCAACTGTATATGTTGGCATTGAACTTCAACTTGTTACTGTATAATGCTATTACTACAACTGGTCTGGTCAATCTTTTAAAGCATCTTGTTGGAACCAGCAACAACAAGTCCTTCAAGATAGTAAAATTAGTCTTACGTATGAGTTATTGTAAACCCTTATCCCGCAATTCCTAAAAATATAAATACCCTGATTCTCAATACTCGTTGTAAAAGAATTCTTTTTATCCCTTAAATATATTCAATAAATATATCTAGTTTAATAATCGCACAGCTCGGTTGTGATCACTACTTTTTTGTAATGATTAATGACCTGTCATTTTAAGCTAATAACAAAGGTAGAAAGGTAGATGATGCACTTGTATATATTATTCTTGTTATTATAAATAGGTGGTCACTGAGTTGATGAAGGTCGGTGTTCTTATTAGTAAATGGAGCATTATTTATTAGAGAATAAATAATCATTAAGGGAGAGTAAAAAGACAAAATCTACGAGGAACCTTGGAATAATTTCCTTGCAGTGTTTACTGTATATATGAAATGAGGTATGGATTTGCATGAATGAAACATGAATTGTTTGACTCATTACATTTTTAAAATTAAAGCTTACTTGTTTTGTAATGCTCTATAATATATGTAAGTATAAAAATATTCTGGGCAATTTTTTTTTTCCTTTTTTGACGTTTTTTTATATCAGATTTTATAATTTTCGATAAATTAAGCAATAGTTTCTTTTTATTTCTATTATAGATCTCAATGAGCTCTAATTGACCCAGTTTAGCTCTTTTCAAAATATTAATTTTTTGTAGAGATATCCTCAAAAATCAAAAATGTGTAAAAAAGAATACCCTTAGGTTCGTTCCTAAAAAAGATCAGTATACCCTCAACCCAGGTATTGAATTTGAAAAAAAAACTGGGTTTCTTTGCAAAAAATGTAGCTAAAACTTTTAGCAATAGATTTATCAATAGATAATTTTGTTGTATATTATATGAATTATTAAAATATGAATTATGCTTATAAAAAGTGGTGTGTATCTTTTAAAAACATTCAAAATTCTAATCGCATTTTATATATAATTTAATGCAAAACATTTGCCTAAATTCTTATTCTATGAATATAGAATTTAAAACTATACAAAAACTATTTAATACGCTAACTCAATTTATTTTGCAATTCATGAGCCATTAGACGATTTTGTTTTTTGGATCATTTTTTTATCAATTTGTTACAATACAGGAAAAAGATGTAAAACGAAGCATAAACTACAACTTTTCTTAAAAAAAAAAAAAAAAAAAAAAAAAAAAACTACTATAATATTCGCTGCAGAAAACGTTTTAACTTGAAGATGTTATTGGAAAGGTATAACAATGTTACGTAAAGAAACAAATAACTGCAAATGTTAAAATTGCTATTTTCGCGTTTTTCCAATAGTGATTATTTATTAAATCAACTTTGGGACTCAGTCATGATAGGATTTAAGTTGTAATGTAAACTATTATTTTGACTATCTCAATGAAAAGTCAATATTTTTTAGTGAAATAAAGAATACAGGGTAACTTCCAATTGAACTTATCTTGTAAATGCAAAAAAATAAACAACTTATTTTAGACGCTTAATGGTTTTAAACGATTTTAGGTCAGTTTTGGTGAAAACAAATTGAAAATTGTCTGAAAACCACCTGAAACCCATTTTTTACAGTCGTAATAAACCGGCAAAAAAACCATGTCTTGTCTAAAGTTATTAAACTCTTGCTTGTATTTTCCAAACCATTTTTGATAAAACTAATGCAAGAATACAATCTACTGCTTGTAAATATGCTTTATCCAGCCATCTGTCTGTGTATCTAGATAATACAAAGATTATCAATTGACCATAAATACTTTATGAAAGCTTTTTTTTACACTTATGACTCATATTTTTGGTATAGTTTACATATTGAATTCACAAAGATTTTACTCAATACCTAACGAACATTTTAGTAATTTTATGGGTTAGAATACACCAAAAATTATTTCGAAAGCATTTATCTATTTTTTTACTCATACAACCGTGTGTATTTCTTTGTAAAATTCTTATCAACACTACAGTATTCCATTTTCAAGTCATCAACTCAAAGTATGAGTTAAATGCCCAAATCGCTTCAATTCATTAAATTCGATTTTTGACACTCAAAAATGAGGTTTCTCATTATAATACACAGTATAAGCCAAAAGCAACTAGAATTTCCCCAATTTTCGTATAATTTATATTTTTAGCTATGATGTTAATTTTGGAGGAAAAGATAAAGTTTTGGATGCTCACGGTCCCTGAACAAGTTTTAGTGTAAAAGATATACATAAATAGCACCATTAAACGAGCAACAATCATTATGTGTATGCTAATTGACAAGCTACATGTCTTTCATGCACAATTTTTTGAGAACTTTGGAGAGAAGGTATTACTAATAATATGGGTCATGCACCTAAAATTTTTGTCTGGGAAAAAATTATCAAAAGCAAGGATATTATATAAGTGTATGAAGATATATCAAAATTTATTAACATTGTAGATTACTTAATGCACTAAAAATGAGCATTCAAGCATACTTAACAGTGAACGGCCTGCCAGATTTCTTTATTGTTAGGTATTATATAAATGCTAAAAAAAGTTTGGAATGGATGTGGAGTACGGAAATTTATTGCTGAAATAGTCTTTGTGTCAACAAAATTAAGCTTTTGAATTGAGGTTTTGACATTTTATTTTTCCATTTCTGATAATTATTTAAAACTTCAAATGAATTATCATACGCTACACCCGTTGTATATGCATGATGCAGTTAATACAACCTAATAGTGCATACGTTACTCACAATTATAGACTTTAATGATTTTATTCATCTTCGTGTGCTTTTATTTATGGGCTCATTGATTTAATAACATATTCAAACTGAAATAAAAAAGTGATTGTGCCAAAGTTAATGCTACTTTTGAGATGGCAAACTCTAACAAAGACATACAAAGATCACAAACACATAAAAGTTTATATTTAGAGTTTGTGCAACAAAGAAAAAAAAAAAAAAAGATAAAATGAGTAAAATAGCAGTGCAGTCTCCGAGTTTAATTCAAAGAAAAAAAAAAAGAGGTGCGTGCATATTTAAACGCCTGTGGTTTTCCGCTGTTCAAGCTCTCTTCCCTTCCTTCCTTTTTTCTTTTTGCCCAGCATTTATAACACAAAGCAGAATATTTTATGATTACAATTTTACCTTCCAAGGTGAAATTACTTCACTTTCCAAGATCACATTTAACACATGTAACTCATGCAATTGTTAAATCTGTCTTTTTCGAAGATACAAAAGAGTAAAAACAATAAAAAATCAATGATTTATATATAATTTTCTGATCAATTTTTTTTTACTGTAGTTCTCAGTATTTTTTTTCTTTCACAGAAAACGCTTATGAAATATCAATTGTAGCAAGCAAACAGATCATTGATAATGAATTTATACCCTTACTAAATATGGCTCAATGTCATGATATGCGTTCATCAAATGATAGTTATCGTGTTTTGCAAGTAGATGATGAAGGTGGACAAGGTAAAACATACGCTAAAAAAATGTCACTAATATATACTCAAATCATCGGGGTTTATTGTTTCTATTATAATAGATTCAAGTGGAAAACGTATCAGTGATCTTTCGGGTCCACTGGCTCAGGGCAAATTTTCCATATTTTACATGTCAACATATCAAACTGATTTTGTATTGGTAAATATATACAAATTTTATAAAATATTATACTAATAAATATTATTTAGGTAAAAGAAAGAAGATTAAGGCAGGCCGTACAATTGCTTCAGAAACATGAATTTGAGTTTGATCTTGATTCAATAGATCATTTTTTAGGTGGCTCACCTCCTTCTATGTCTACAGCTGATAATAGACTTTCAATGGCAAGTGATACTTCATTATTGCTTGAAGAAGACTTTGAAAAATCAGTATTGACAGACGAACTTCAATGTGTTGGATTGAATCCGCATTATCGTTCCGAATGGGCCATGACAGTACTCAAAATTCTATCTTATCCTGAATTGATTTCACTTGATGGAAGGTAAATAATGAGCAATCATAAGATAAAGCAATAATTAACTATAATGTATAGTAAAAATGATACCCGATTCTTTTCGTATACAGCATCAAATGATGGAATTTCACTTATCGCAAATCAAAATATATTAGATTTATTCGAACAAGATGCAATTTTTCAAGACGAGGAATCCCAAACTTATCGTGTCATACAAGTAAACTTAGCTGGATCTAATTTGGATCGTTGCGGTATTGTTTGGTCGATTTCTCATCCACTAGCAGCAGAAGCACACATTAATTTGATGTATCTCAGTACATTTAAAAGCGCTAATGTTTTGGTGTCATCAGATGATTTAGGAAAAGCAGAGGAAATTCTTGCAGATGACTTGGAAAATATCAGAGGAATGCTTGCTGAAGTTGTATTAGAGCCAACCTTGTAAAGAAAAAAAAAAACAAATGTTACACATACCAAATACCTTATCTTTACCTAATATATATTAACTCTAAAAAAATTATTATAAGTGCATGTTAAATAAAATTCCCTATTGAAATAATTGGTATATATCAAAATGAGTCAAAATTGGTTTTGTTTATACCTAAGTGAATAAACAATACAATAGTGCTTTAATGTGACAAGAAAGAAATTATAATTCTAAACATTGGGTCATCTCTCTTCAATGAAAAAAAAGTAATAAAATAGGATTAATATTTAAGCACCAACAGAATCTGTTAATAGATGGGCTAAAGATGACAACTGTTTATAAAAGTAAAAGTCATCAACACGGGTTATTGGTTTTTTTTTTTTTTTTTTTTTTTTTTCGAGGTTCGGTGATACCATCTTCACAAACTGTAATACTCCAGTTTCAATTGATGAGATAAGCTGATATATAAAAGGAATTTGTTTAGATAAGATAAAATAGCAACTAGATCTGAAATATCAAATGTTCGTATCATATTTACGGTATAAGTGAGAAGTCTGTATTCCAAATTCTTTCCAACAGCCTAAAATTCATGATTTTAATGTTAAATATTATGTGTCAAATTACTAAAAACCGCTTTATTATTCATTTAAACAGCTCTATGCACTCAAAATAGAATACATACAACATGAACCTATACTAATGCTTAATTAATCTGCTATTAATGCATAAACTATTTCACTTCTTGCATAATACTCTCACTGATATTTAATCTGAATTTGTTTGAGAAATAATATAAATTAAGATAATAAATGTATGAGTACCATTCGCATTTATTCATTTCATAAAATACAGTATACTAATATGCTCATGTATTTTGAATTTCCTCTCTGGTAAAACCGCTTCTGCTGAATTAAGGACATACAGCAAGCCCTTATATATTTGAAGTGGTTTCAATTATACCCTTAAAATAATTGTCCAAAGGAAAATTTGTAAACATAGCTATATTTAGCAACGAAGTTTGTTTTCAATACTATTTATATACTAACTTGAGTATTTCTGAGAATATGAACAAGAAGAATGAATACTAGAGTAGGTAATACAGCTGATTCTTCTGCAGTCATTAACAGCTATTTTTCTGGAAGTACAGCTACTCCAACAACTATTACTACTACTTTGCAGTATACTTCGATCTGCTGCCCAACGCCAAAAAGCTCACAGCAAATAAAAAACATGCGTCAGATCTGCATCAATCACCAACGCTACCGTGCAAAGAAAAAAGATACAGGAGCGATAGTAAAAGCTGCCACTGCCAAAACAAAAATGGACATTTACAGAAGTTCGATTACTGTTCTGCTATCGTTGACAAGGAAATTTCGCTAAATGTTACTCCCCGGCTCCTCTGCTGTTATGTTTTTTCTTCGTTAATTCTTTTTTTTTATCGCGAACAAAAAAACTTATTTAATTTTCTAAGGAAATGATTATCCCAACTCTCTCAAGTTTCTCTGGTGTTGTCTGATTTTGGGCCGCAAACCTGGATAATTCGAAAATTCGTGCCTTAAGGTTCTATAGCTGTAGCAAATTCCACTTTCTACCGCCCAGTTGTTATTTTATTTGCTACATTACTAAGTTTGCTCCAGAAGAGCTCACTCCTAATAATCCCACAGTAAAATATAAGTTCGTTTAAACCATTTGCAAGAAGGGTTTTTTTTTATTGATTAGTAAACGTAAATAATTATTTAATTTCAAATGAAATTGATTACATATTTTCTCAATGTATTCCAACTTCGTTTTGGATATGAATTGAATCCTGGACAGAATATTATACTAGTACGGTGCTCGAATTTATTTTAAGAAATTGTGAAGTGCCAAAATTGCAACAAAAAAGAACACAAATTCTAAGTTTTTGCAACAAGTAATACGCTAACAAGTTGTAGTTGTACGAGTATTGTTTGTAGCCCTAATTGATTTCTATTTTAATTGTTAATTGCAAAAAAAATGCTCTGCCAAAGTCTCTCACAAATCATCCTAACTGGAATTATTGGATAGAAGTTGAGGTCAAAAAAACAGGGTTATATTTTATCATCTGCACAACTCAATCGAAAATAAAAGGCAATACTTAAATGTTGTTATTGGCTAGTTAATGAATCTTTATGCTGATTCATTAAAATATTTCAGAGATATTTGTGATATGAGCATTTTTTGGTTTTTTACTGAACAGAATTTTTAATATGCATTTTAACTCTACACATTATTATTACAAATACACAAAATACACTGATACACAAATTTGGTTATAATATAGTTAATATTTATTTAATGAAATAATAGTTATACTTGATTTTCTGTTATTTTTTTTTAAAAAAAAAAATTTAAACAATCATACAGTATCTCATAATACAAGCAAGCTATAAGCATATAGGTAGCACCATCGTATTTGCACCAAAATTTTATATACGGATCCTAGATTACACTAAAATTGAATTCATTATCCATTCTTTATTTTGGCTACTCTCTTGAAGCCTCACTACCCTTTTAACTCCCTTTTTTTTATGATTCCTGGGAAACGAGTGTTATTTTGTATAACGAGCTGTACTACAGATATTGCTGCCGCAGGTCTGTTTTACATAATTACAAGAAGTCTATAAAAGCCCTTTAAAAATTTGATTTAACAATTAAGCTGTTTGTGTATATTATTGTTGAGAAATTAATTTAAAAACATTGTTACAGGAGTAAAAACCAATTTGATTAGCTATTTCTGAATAAATCATGATTTTCAAAGATATTTCGGGTACGGATACGACAATGCAACATAAAGCTGGCCTGGCCAAAGACGTAACATGGGAGATACAAACCAACAGAACTTAGAGTTTAATCTTGCTCTTTGTTTATGGTCATTCCAAATGCGAGACAAATTGGTAAACTAACTCACTTCTTGTTTTTTTTTTCTTTAAGCAGTGATTTTGGCTCTTGTTAATCGCTACCATTGATCTAACTATAATATTAGGCCCAGCTTTTGCAAGTATAAGCAATTGTAAGTATATTTAATGATTATGCGAAGAAAGAGCTTTAAATTACAAATTAAATGTATCTCTTTTTTATCGTTATTATTTTTATTATATTCGTTAGTTATGTTGTCCTTCTCCTCTTCCTTCTTCTCTCTGTTTCTTTTTCTTCCTCCTTTTTGTTGGGCTATGCATCATGGTTGTATGATCTTCTTTATACTTAATAGTTTATTGTATTGAATTAATTTGACTGTGAAATACGGCCATATTACTTTGAAAATAAAGTGATAAGATATCCATTGATGATGTTTTTGTTTCAATCTATATCAAAAGAATGTATTTACTGTCTAGAGAAGTGCATTGATGGCTCCATAAAAAGAAAGACACAGTTACCAATTGATTTTACAGCATTTCAAGTTCACTATGAAATATTTCGCGATCGCTACTTCAGGATAAAGCTACACAAAAGCATTCTTAAAATGCTAAAACTAAATTTAAACTTGTTTATTTCTATTTAGCATACTCCATATTTTAGGATGTGCTCTTTAAATTCTTTAATTCAGTTGCCTACTTCTATAAAGTAAAAGCCTTGTCTCAATTTATCTCGGCTGCATAAAATTAATATACAGAATTATTTATTTGCCTGATCTGCTTGTTTTATAGCAGCATTTCAAACATTGAAGTATCAAAACTCAAATTTTTTTGTTAATTTATTGGGTAAGCGATAAATACTATGTATATACTTTAGGCATCCCTTTAAAGTATACCTCACACTTTTAAACTGTAAATATGCAAAATGCCGAAGATATAAAGAATGTTTTCAAAATTTGACAGTAAACCATATAAATACCAGCATACATAAATCAAATATATTTGTAGACCATCCAGTTTTAAATTGATTTATAATTCTTAAAAAAAATTCTTAAAATGTTTCATAAGCAAAAAATTTCTGCGCTGTTGAGGTTTACTTTTAAGTCCATCATATAACTTAAAACTTTGTTTAATATATAGCTCTACCAAAAATTTATAAATCTTAATCATTTAAAAAATATTCATTAGATAATACCATCTACTATCATTCTATTATTAACTACTAATCATGTAATATAGCAGCTCATTTAAAAAACAAGGATTTACGATTTTTTGGTACTTGTTTCCTTACAGTCGTTTATACTAGGGATGTTATCGAACCCAGCTTGTACTAGTAAATTTGGCTGGTAACACCCGGCTCGACAGCAACGCTAGTTTATACCAATTGCAGTAAAATGAGAAAAATAAAAGCTTTAAAAAGATATAGTTTAAATCCTTCTTTATTAAAAATATGGATAATGTGCAATAAGTCTACATTTTACTCTATTTATATTATTTGTGAATTATTATGTCTGACAATTGTACTGTAACTGTCAATGATCTATCCGAATTAGGGATTACCGAACTACCAATTTCGAGTGTTTGTTAAACCATGATGTTTAACATGCAGATTAGACAATGCTGCATTCCATTATGAGTCTATTATCATCATGCTTTTTATTGAATTACAAAAGCATGATTTCATTTTATTTATACAATATCCATATGTTCATTATTTTAATAAATCTATTGGCTTGTCCGGGATTTCAGGTTTATATTGGGCTTCTTAATTGCATACTCAAAAACTCAAAAGCAGGTAAAATTTGCTGCTTTTTCCTTAAAAACTGAGTCTCGCTTTTCATCCTTTATCTACTTTTTTTCTCACTAAATAAACTCAAGAAAGCATTATATACCAACGTACCTGAGATGTTCAAGTTTAATCCAAAAATAAGTATTCAACAATATCCTATTTTTTTGCAGCTAATATAAAGTTTTTAGTGCTAATGTTTCAGATTTTACACGTATTTCGCTACTAAAAATTAAAAACTTTGAGCTCTCATATCTCCACAAAAAATTAAGCTATACTAACATTTGTAAATAATAAAATTTACTTCCTTTAAAACACTCTATAATATATTTGAGTATAAAAAGAATTTGGATGCTTTTTTTTTTCCTTTTTTGACACTTTTTGTAGTGGGTTTTAAAATATTAGTTAAATTGAGTAACAGTTGTTTTTTGTTCGTGTGATATAGCTTAGTGAGCTCTATAAAATACATTTTAGTTTTTTAAAAATGTTGGTTTTTCGTAGAGAAATCTTCAAAAATACATAAAAAAAATATCTTCAATTTTACTTCCAAAAATGACGAGTATACCCTCGTTCCAAGTTTTGAATTTAAAAAAAAAATTACAAAATTTTTATTTTCTCCACGAAAAACGTAGCTGAAAAACTCATCAATAGCTCAATCAATAGATAATTTTTTTGCCCATTATATTAGTTACTTACCTAAAAAATGCATTCAAAAAAGCGACCTGTATCCTCAAAAAACCTTTAAAATTTTAATCGCATTTTATGCCAAAATTAATCTGAAACATTTGTCCAAATTTTATTTAGTCAACTGCAGAATTTTAAGCTTTACAAAAACTATTTAATACGCTATATTGACTTATTCTGCAGCTCAAGAGTTATTGAATAATTTTGTTTTTTTTGGTCATTTTTGAATCAATTTGTCAAATCGATTTTGGGGCTCAGTCAGTATAGTTTTTAAGCTGTAATATAAGCTACTGTTTTGATTATCTCAACAAAAAATTAATATTTTTTGATAAAAAAAAAACTGCAGAATAGATTCCAATAGGTTGAGTTTTTTGGCTGCATAAAATTAACGCCTCAGTTCTGGTCATCAATTTTTTCAATCAATTTAGATCGATTTGGTCAATACTGAGCCAGTACATATACAGTATATTTTAATTTTAATGCTTTTATTTTTGAACTAATATTAACAGCCCATAGAGGGGAGGTATATTTCTATTGAATATTTGACATGATTGGGCCCAATATCCGGCAAAGAAAGCCGAGAATTATTTGAGACCTATCTAAATCCTACGTTTGCAACCGTAAAATACTAATAACAAAAATCATATTTCGGCAAATTCAATTCAAACGACTTTTAACTTTACATAAAAGGTAAAAGTAGGAGCACATATTTTACACGACGCTTTAAAAAAGAAACTTTTCAAACCTACTGTGTATAGAGGAAATCATTACCAAAGCGCATTTACAAAACAGCTTGTTGTGTGAAGTGCGCACAATTTAGATAAAATATTAGAGCAAGAAACCCGTATAATTTAAACAAACACTAGGCAAAAACTCATAATTCCAAAATACTTCCACAATGTGAATTACAAGGAATGATTTCATTAACGTACGTGAATTACATGTGAATTATTTTGTGAATTAAACTCATCGTATTTGAAGTAATAAGCTTAATATTCAGTGATCTCTTGTGCTTTATTTAGTAATTACCTCTTAAAAATAAAATGTTGGGACAAAATGCAAAACAAATCAGACATTGGTAATAGATATTTCTTTGCTTCAGTAAATAAATTGTATTCCTTTTATGCTTAAAATCAGATTCCGGATCTATCAGATATCACATATTATGGATAAAAATTGTAAAAAATGAGGATTTGTTAATAAAAATAGATAGTTGGGTTTATATTACATTAGCGGGTAGCATTGTAAAATCAAAAATGGAATAAAAAAAACACAAAATAATACGATGAATATTTATGGGTGAAAAAGTTAATTATTTTATTTAAAAAAAAAATAATCATATCTGCGGCAAAAAAAGTTAAAAAGCGATCCTGGAAATACAATTATAAGTCTTCTATATTTATTAAAGATATATAAAAAGTAAAGCAAAGGTTTTTTGGATTACCATCCCCTTTGTAATATTTATACTAGATGTTAATTCCTAATTTTAATATACAGTAATAAGATCTTAAGAAGA
>JAEPRC010001042.1:0-12128 GCA_016758945.1 Mucor plumbeus
GTTTGGAATTTGAGAGCATCAGTGAATGATTTATACGAAAATAATTTATTGCCAGGATTATGGCTAGAATCCTGCGTACTCCTACCTTGGAAGGTAGGATCACGATTATTAGTTGAGAAAGCCATGATTTTGCATTTTTTTTCGTCCTGGATTCAACGAATGCAAAAGTCGGCAATTGAAAATTTCGAGCATTTGCCAGCAGGTGTTATGATACGATAAAAACAGCCCTGCTAAGTAGTTTTTGGCAGATAAAAGGATACCATTAGATTTTCAAGGAGTAGCAAATTTTATACTTGCATTTAAATCATAAAAAAAAAAGCAAATTTCGAGATTTAAATTGCATTAAATGCTAATTTTTGATAAATGTCCTCTTTTTGGGGTCTGAGATTCAATGCAGTTTTCACAGTGTGGATTAATTAGTTTTTGGTTAACAATTTGTTGAAAATACATCAATTTAATTACAACAATGAATCATTTGAATAAGATCCATTTACTACATTATTTTCCAAGAATATGTTAATCGCATTTAGTTTCAGGAAATCAAAATTTTGTCCAAAAAATCAAAAAGGAAGAAACAATTTATTAATATACATTTTACTTCATTACATGACCTTCACTTCTTTGCACACTCCCCGAATCTGAAATAAGTGATCCCTCCCAAGAAATTTGTTGTTGTTGTTGCTGTTGCTGTTGATGTTGCTGCTGCTGTTGTTGTTGTTGCTGTTGTTGTTGTTGATCATCAGTCAGATATAGTTGGCTCATACCAGATGTAGGATCATATGGATGATGAAGATGATGATGAGGATGATGAGATGGTATACCAGGTGAAGTGGTATTAACAGCAGTTGAAGCAGCAGCAGCAACAGCAGCAACCATAGCAGCAGTCGTAACAGAATTAGGATCCATCATAATAGCGTCTTCATCTCTAGATGGTGTCATCATCATTCCCATACCAGCAGTAATAGGTGAAACCATTGCATTATAATTTGTTTGTTTATCATTTGTCATTATCATTTTGTTCTGCATCATCATGATTGGTTCAGTAACATTGGGAGAATAATAACCTTCTTGGTATTGTTGTTGCTGTTGTTGTTGATGTTGATGAGGTGAATTAGAAAATGTATGACGACGCATTCTACCTCCTCCACCGTTATCAGAAGAACAAGATGCGACAGTATCACCACTAGTAGGTGTTACAGCAGAAAGATATTTTGGTGGTTGGTTTGATGATAACATCATATCTGCTTGATTATTAGAATACATTGGTGCATCAAACGTGCTTTTGTTAGTATAATACATTGGAGATTGACCTTGAGGAGATGGTTGTTGAGATGGGATTTGTGGTTGTTGAGGAGATGAATGTTGAGATGAAGATTGTTGTTGAGACTGTGGATTCCAATTTGTAATTGGAATTTGTTGTGGTTGATATGGTTGAGGAGAATGGTTTTGTAACTGAACATCTTCAGATGTTTGCCATTGATGTGGTTTTGATTGCTGCTGTTGTTGCTGCTGCTGCTGTTGTTGTTGTAGGTAGTTGTATTTTTGTTGCTGAGAGTTTGTATATTCTTGTTGTTGAGAATTCGTATATTCTTGTTGAGCCATTAAAGATGCCAATTGAGAAGGATCTGTAATAGATGCGCTCGATTGATATAAAGCAGCAGATTCACTAATTGAAATAGGAGCAGAAGATAAAGTATTTCTTCGAACTTTGGATTTTTCTGGTTGTATATACAGGTTAAGCTGCTGTTGAGGTTGATGGTGGTGATGAGGTACAGGAGCAGACATTCGTTTTTCAGCAATTGTTGATTGATGACTGTAATATTTTGAGAATTCTGCTGAAGGCGAATGACTAGATAGCTTTTGAATGATATCAACAGACAACATGTATTGTAAACGAGCTGATTCTCTCATGGATTCATCTTCAGCATGTGCCATTTCATACTTGTGAATAGTAGAAGCCATTGCTAGACAATGAATGGTATGCTGAACGCCTCTTGTAGGGTAACTAAATGTATATTTTGAATATGTTTCTAATAAAACTTCAGCAATTCCTGTTATATTGGATGCAGATATCGCACACAACTTTCTATGTGGATAGGTAACAAATGTATACTCGGTTTCAAGAGGTGGATGGGTTGAATAGGTTCTATGTAGCAATATAACACTGAAATGATATGTCATGTGTAAAAATCCAATAAAAGGATCGCCAATTGATTGTTTTTCGACAGGATAGTTCTCTACATCTTGAGTTGGAGGATAAATCAATGAAGGAGGTACTTCATATAAAAAGTTCTCCAAATGTGTATGTAATGAAAATAGTCTTGCTTGTTCTTCAATTACTTGATCATCTGACCTAGTATTTCCTTGAGCTTGTTGTCTAGTATAGATTCTTCGAGACATGGTATAGATATCAGATAACACTTTACCCAACTGAATAAAGATATTTTGATTGGTGATCAACTCCTCCAATGCCGGACCTTCCTCACCTGTCACCAAAGGAAACCCTGTAGTACATTTATGCACGTCAAAATAAGTAGTATGTCCCTGTTCAATACTTGATAAAAGATCGTACATAAAAGTAACCCAAAAAGTTCTACGTTTTGCTTCAATATCGTATGAATCACCATCCAATTGATTCAAACCGAGGTCACAACACATTTGGCATGCCATACGTAAATATGTATATGATCTATGAAAATATCCTGGACGTTGATAGTATTCTTGGTATTTTACTAATAAAATAAGGGCTTGAACAGTAGCAATTCGAGGAGAATCAATGAAATCATCTAGTAAATCTAGTGCTCTTTGGTAAAAGGTATATCCCGGGGGTATCGTAATATTTGCAATTGCAATATGATCTGGAGACCATCTTGAAGCAACAGCACACATGGCATAAAGTAATAATCTCGAAGGTGGGTTTGTTGAACTATGCATTTGTTTCAAAAAGGAGGGTTTGTGTATCATTGGAACATATTTATGAACATGATCAAAATAGATTTCAGTAAGTGGCTGTAATTCCATGATTAGGTTTTTAGAGGATAAATGATCTGGAATTGGTAATTCAACTGAAGCTGCAGTAACTGATTGATCAGATACAGAGGCAATTTCAGATAGGGTATCATTACTATGATCTTGTAGTTGTTGTATATTGGGTATACGATCAATACGTTCTTTTAAATCATTTACATAAACAGCTTGACCAATTTCATTTATAGTAAATCGATCTATATTGGAAAAGTTCATGTCTGAGGTATATGGTGCTGAGTAAGAAACCGTATTTGACACTATTATTAGGGCGTTAATAGATGCTTTAAAAAGGTTTTTTTTAATTCGTTATTGTTTTTACCATCTAGAGAAATTGATGTTTGCTCATGATATTCTGATTGATGTTGCTCATTAAACATTTTTTTTATAGGATCTGCCATTGATTTAAGAGCTTTTTCAACGCGTTGAAGTCTATTTTCTAAATTTTCCATGTATTGTTTTGGTGGACCTCTTTTTGGTGGTAATTTAGCAAATACGCATTCTGCATTGGATTTTCTACATCGACCACAAGGTTGAACTCCATCACATTTTACCTGCAAAAAAATTCAATTTCAACAAACAATATAAATAGAAAATTTTTTTATTATTCCAAGTACCTTTCTTTTTCGACATTCATCGCATGCTCTGCTAATTTTTATTCGTTTGCTACCACTCAAAGATTTTGTTCTAAGGGAAAACAAACCACCACCCTCCATATGTTTCTTGAAGATTGACAGATTGGATATTTTAATATTTCTACAATGATACTTTGATTTTACGTTGGTATTTTATATCTATAATATATAAAATCAAATTTATTTCTATAGTGATAAATAGGGTATATGATAACAGCCTTTTTTTCACTGCTTGGAATTGACTAAACCCAATATAAAAAAAAGCGAAAGAGTGAATAAAATTATAAAAGAAAAAGAAAGAAAAAAAAAAAAAAAAAAGAAAGATAATAGATTATTGCCACAGTGTGGGTGAAATATAAAATTGATCGAATCAGATATAGAAATCTAATACACAGGAGAGACTGGGTTCATATTAACAATGGTTTCGAATCAAACAACAACAAAAATCATATAATGATGTAGAAACAATTTTTTTATTATAGCTAATCTTGTCTACTTTGAGGTTTAATTTCTACACCTGCACTTGAAGCAATAGCTCGCATAACATCCGTAATTGACACAACTCCAATAGCTCTTTCTCTCTCATCAATGACCCATACACGGTGAGATTTTGTGGCCAGCAATTTGGCTACAGCGAATCCCAAAGTAGTATCCAAACGGACATCAAACACAGGTAATCGGTCCTATAATAACAATCGGTACGTGCTCCGAGAAAGTAAGCTTTATCAACATACCTGTCCATCATCAATGCCTTGCTGTGTACGAACCAAACTTACAAATTGGAAGCAAGTTTTCCATAATAATTGATGCCTGTAACTCTTCATAACATGCTAAAAATTTAAGAAATGATTTAGTTAAAGTGCAAGAAAAAAAGGAATTACATCAGTCAATATATTATTAATAACTGAGACATGCACATTATGTAAGTGCGTTTTAGATTAAATTTACCTTTACATCTGTCATACTAATATTACCAAGGACAACTCCCATATGACCTAGAACAGCTACAGATGATACACCATGTTTACCTATACATATGGTGTTAATAAAATCTCAGATGCTTATTTTTATCTAATCTTACTCATCAATGCAAGCGCATCAAGTACAGGAGAATCAGCATTTACAGCAATTACATCAGATACACCAAGACCTAATTGACGCAACTAAACTAAAGTTTAGTTTTTTGATTGCAAAAGACGTCTATTAAGAAAAAAAAAAAACTCACTGTCTTATTCATCATGCATTCGATGTCAGGAAAATGTCGTTGATTATCAAAAATGTATTTTGCTACTGTAGATTGAGACAAAATACCCTAAAACCGAGAATTTAGTGGTGGCATATAAATGAAACAAATTGAGAGTTTACCTTGATACTACCATCAGGATTTAATACGCAAACTAAAACAATTTATTATGTTAAACTTATAACCGCAAAGCACACCTATTGTACTACAATAAACCAAAATACATTACCTCTATGAGTTCCATAGGCAAATTCCTCAACAGCTGATAATAATGTTGCTTCAGGCATAATAGAATAGAATGGATTTTTTTGTGAGAGGTCTGTTGTTGGAAAAAAAACAAATTAGTAGTTGATCAAAGTTAAAATTTATGCAAAATTTACCGCTAGCTAATTTGACGGGTACGTCTTCTCCTACTAAGGCACGACGAACAATATCTTTAATTTCGAAAGTTAAATTTTCTCTTGCTTGGCCATCTAACTCTTCCTCTTCATCACCAGGTGGTGGCATATTCTGAAGAACAAGCAAAATATAAGCAATAACATCTCCATAATCAAACATGCCAACATAGGAACGAGCATGCACAATGGATGTTTCTGAAACTTCCTTTACTTGTGCATCATAAACAGGTGCAGAAGATATATTATTATTAATAAGAACATTACAGGCATCTTCTACTGGTAATGAACCCTCGCTACATAAAAATGCCTTGTCAGCTGTACTGTCTAACGCGTTAGAGTATAGATTACTTACATGGTAATTACTTCTTGATCTTTGATTAATGAAGACGCTTTCACCATGGTCCAATCGCTTGGTGTTGTTGTAATCCCTTCTCTGTGTGCCATTTTTTATAGTGGTTTAATATATTGTTATATGTGTGAAAAGAGAAGAAAAAAGGAAATAATCTTTTTATTTTGCCTTGTTTGTATGTCCAGTTCTCACCACTTACATCATGGAGCCATGTAGATAGCCAATCATGTTACTTCATTTGGAGGCAGTAAATGGTTTCACTTGTTGAAGGAAGGATCAATTGCAACGATGTATTCGTTTAATAGTAGTTATAAACATTTAATTTTATATAAAAAGTTGCTGACAGCTGTTTGATTTGACAATTTACTCCCTGCATGAATTGAATTGGTTGTTTATTAGCAAACGAAAGGCATTTTGCATAAATTTTATACACATAATTTTGTGATCTGATACTCCTTGCCAAATGAGGTATAAGAGAATTCACACGAATTTAGCATAATTTGGTCTTTGTTTTAGCTAAATAATATATCTTATTGCAAAATTATTGGTATCATCACCTTATTTTTATAAAAAAATATAGTTCAATAACATGAGCATTAGAAGGTTTTTGTGTGACGTACATGGCTGTTAAATATATATATAAATATATAACCCAAGCGCATATTTATTCACCACCGTAGTCATCTTTTCTTTCTCCACAAATTTAAACCAAACATCAACATGTCAGCCACTTTAGGTATAATCAGAAATGCATTCTTACGGCATATCAATTCAACAGCACGTCCAGCTATGCAACTTTCTCAAATGATGTCAAAGCAAACTCGAAACTATGCAACTCCATCGCGTTTCCCACCTATCAAATATAGACCTCCTACTACGCAGATTTCAGATGGATATACTCGATTTCAACACAATCAAAAAAATCCATTCTACATGTCTAAGAGAGTCTGGGTATTTGTAGGCACTGGAACTGTTATTTATGGAGGTTACTATGTAAGCCATTTAGAAAAAGTGCCAATTAGTGGTAGAACACGGTTTATAAATGTTACTCCTCGACAAGAAGAAGGTAGATAAATTAACAAAAAAAAGGGGGGATATTGCATAATTGTATTAACAATTTGTATATGAAGCTATGGCTATAGAGGCATACAAGGAAGTAATGCATGAATATGGTAGAAGAATTTTACCTGCCAATCATCCTTATAGTTTATTTGTAAAGCGAGTAGCTAAACGACTAATTCATGTATCAGGCATGGAAAATATGAAATGGGAATTTTATGTTGTTGATTCTCCTGAGAGAAAGTAAGTTTTATGATAATTGGATGGTCTGGCATAAATAGCTCATAATATATATCAAAACAGCGCCTTCGTTTTACCCGGTGGAAAGGTATTTGTATTTGCTGGTATTTTACCTATTGTTGAAAATGAAGGCAAGTTGAAAGAAGGGTAACTAAATGCAGTGTATTAATAAAAATCGGTTATAGATGGTATGGCTGCTGTTTTAGGGCATGAAATTTCTCATCAGTTAGCTCGACACAGTGCCGAGAAACTTAGTTTTGCCAAACTTTTGCTAGCATTACAATTTACACTCGTATTTTTGGGCATTGATCCATCTTTTGTATTTAACCGATTCTCAACGAACTTTTTGATGATGAAGCCATTCTCAAGGAAGTGTGAGACTGAAGCAGATAAAATTGGTCTGCAATTAATGGCATTGGCTTGTTTTGACCCAAGAGAAGCTATCAACGTTTGGAAGAGAATGGACGCTGTTGGAGAAGTCGATGTTCCACAATTTGCTAGTACTCATCCTAGCCATAGAAATCGTATTCAATTTCTCACAAAAGAGGTAAACTAGCGGCTGTATTTAAGAATTGTTTCTTGTATTGATTATGTTTGTTATTAGCTACCTGCAGCCATGGAGAAACGTGCACAAAGCGATTGCTCTAGTGAAATGCACTCCTTTGCAGATCAATTTAGAAATACTTGGGCTCGCTGGTAAATTAGAATATTATTTAATAAAAATTGTAGTAACATATTTAATGCTACTATTGATTGTTTGGTCTCTTAACGACCTATATGGCGTTAAATATATTATTGTATGCACATTAATGGAGTTGAATAGCCAATAGTAGGAAGTGGAAAAAATCCTGGTAAAATTCAATTCCGTAGATGCACTCAATATATTTGTCAAGATGCAAACAATAGTAATCGCAAACATGCGATATAATATGCGTAAGACGTTTAGCTTTCATTTAAATTATTTCGCTTGGTTTTAGCCAAATTTTCAAAGGAGTAACGATACATTATATCTACAACATTCTGTTAAAATCATGTATATGACAAGAAACGGTCATAGAGCTTGAGGTTCCTTTAATTACTTTATTAAATCCTGTCGCAATAAATTTACTTTCGTGTAGTACAGCAATAAAAAAGAGGGCGTTTTGCTTCCATGATTTAACCAGAAAACTAATAGGGTGCAAACTCTTAGTTTTGGATACTGATATAGTAGTAGTTTATATTTGAAGATTTTCAGCTAATTTTATCAATATTCATTGATTCCGAGCATTTTTCCAGTTGCTTTATTTCCTTCAAGCAGAGGAAAAGAATATTTTTTAAAAAAAAATGCATGTAAAACCCCATTCAAAATAGCGGTTAGGCAATGAAATCAAGATATGTGTATCCGTAAATTACTGCATCTTAAGTGTATTCCCAAAGCTCGATTGCGAACCATTATTTGAATTTATAAAAAATTTTAAGAATATCTAAAACATCTCATACAATGGCACAAAGTAATTGAAAAAAGTGCGCGTTTTCATTTCCTCATTGATTTATCATAATATAGATTATTGAATAAAAAATAGAAAATTAATCAAGTAAAGAGATGTCGTTTATTTGAATGAAATTGAGAGAGTTTATATACTATTTAATTTGAAAAAATGACGGGGTAGTAAATATTGTTGTGGATGTTCTTGTTTAATAGTAATGTGCTGTGATATGAATATCGTGTTGAAATATCATGCTGGAAGATCATGCTGCTGGAAGCATGACTTAGTTGCTTATTTGTTGATCAAGTTTCGGTCCTTGAACTATTGTTTACCTTTCGGATTTCACACATCAGGTTAAGAATGATACATCACTCATTTTCATAACAATTAATGGAGGCTAAATTAATTGTTATTTTGTGGATTAACACTAGACGTAACTACCACTGCAATGGGGGATTATTTGGATCCATATTCGCCAAAAACTGGTGTGTTTACTGACTTTAGTAGGTGTAAATAGTAGGTATCCAACTTGTTGTTCAAACTGCCGAATACACAATAACCTGGAATATGTATACCAACTGTGGCCAAATGCTACTAATCTTTTACGGTATCAAATCTACTAAGTGAATCTTGATGACAATCTAAGATTGAATCTTGATGACAATCTAAGATTGAATCTTGATGACAATCTAAGATTGAATCTTGATGACAATCTAAGATTGAATCTTGTCAAACTGCATACTTAATATTATACAAAATATTCAAGAGTCATCATCAATCTTTTCCAAATGCTTGACAATTTCACTATAAAAAAAAAATCACTGAATTGTCTTAATTGCGACACATTCATCAGGAAATTAAGTATTTTCAATATGAGAAAAAAATTACTTAATTTCCTGAATGTGTCACAATTAAGGCAATTCAATGATTTCTCTTTATAGTGATTTATTAAGTGTGTAAATTTCAAATATATTTAAGGAATCTTTTTGACCCTTTCTTTAGTTTTAAACTATCTTCAATAAACTTAGAAGAGTCAAATTTTACTTCTCATATTGCTTTTCATAGTTTCCAATCTTCAGCGTCTGGAACATGATCGCTTTTCTATAGCCAACCTCATACTAAGCGCAGTTTATATGTACTTTAGGCACTTTTAAATAGAAATGAGTTAGTTACATTATGCTATTTAGTATTCCCTAAATTACTTTATATCTCACGAAAAACTCAAAACAGGCAAATTTACTGCTTGTCCCTTAAAAACTGGGTCTCACTTTTCTTCCCTGGTTTTCTTTTTTTTTTCCACAATAACATCAAGAAGAAATTATGCGCCAATCTACTTGAGATGTTTAACTTTAATCCAAAAACAAGTATCCTAAAATATTCTACTTTTCGCAGTCTATATAACTTTTTCTGTGCTAATGTTTCAAATTTTTACACCTATTTTACTACTTAAAATTAAAAACCTGGCCCTGGTGGTTGGCCTAACTTGTAGAGCATCTGCTTGCCAAGCCGAAGTTCACAAGTTCAATCCTGAATAGGAGCATTTTTGTTGATAAATTTATGTAGTACTGATTGTCCCGTTTTGGTGCTTTGTCACCTAACCAACGCCTATCCGTATGACGTTTTCTGCATGCCTTGCTTGGCTCTGGGTGCTGCGTCTTAATGGTAGATTATAGTCATTCCCAATTACATCTTATTTATCTTATACTCCCAATTATTCTTCCCTTCATGTCCACTCGATTGACCTCTCAGTCCCTTATATAGCTTCATCGATTTAAT
Source organism: Mucor plumbeus (assembly GCA_016758945.1). Classification (NCBI taxonomy): domain Eukaryota; kingdom Fungi; phylum Mucoromycota; class Mucoromycetes; order Mucorales; family Mucoraceae; genus Mucor; species Mucor plumbeus. The sequence continues at coordinate 10,191 of JAEPRC010001042.1, forward strand.
GTACTCTTTGCTTTATAGACGTTATGTAGGAGTTTTATAAATATTAAGCCAATCGCTAAATAATAAATAATGATACCTACTACGGTATTCCCTATAAAAAAATAAAAATTAAAAACTCCAGTGCCAAAGCCATTGCTCTCACTCAATTACATCGTTTTCTTCTCCACAATTTTGTTCTATTATATTGCTTTCTCACCTCAGTACTTTGTCCAACAAATGCACTTCAAGCTCACGTCAATATTGATACAAACACCTCCAATCAGCTTTATACTCTTTTCTTCAAGCTATTATTCGTAATCCTATAACTACATCTAACAATTGTTCTACTATTTCATTTATGTCTACTAAATATTTTAACGCTTCATCTCCATCTAGCCCTCCTTCTCCTCCAAACTCCACTCTTTCTTCGTCAAAATGAAAATCGTTTTTTTTTTGGAAACTTCAGATCCCTTTGAATGCACACAATACTTTCGGTACCGGGTACTTCATAAAAAGATCACAATCAAAAAAAAAACTTCACTTTTACATACCATCAGATTATTCAGACAAATGTTCTCTGTGTCCTGCTCATCACTAAATTGAAAATACCGAGCACTTTCTGTTCTTTTGTCCTCTTCTAAAGTACTGTACCTTGTCTGGACCATAGCACTCTCTTCATACATTGATCCAGCATTCATCTCTTGTACCTATAACCAGTATCTCAAATTTTTATACATGACATTCTCCAACACTCGTGCCTCTTTTTCACCATATCCTGACATATCCGTTTCTCAGGTATTTGCATATGCATTCAACTGGTCATTTGGAATTCTCATTACCGCTCCGTTTTGATCTCATTTCTTTCGTTCCCTCTCATGTTTTATCATCCATTCAATTAGCTTTATTTACTTTACACTCCCAAGAAAATATTTATTCAATCATTTAGAACTTGTCCCCATTTACCCTGTCTTACTCTTCTCTGCCTAAGTCAGGATATGCTAATAGGACATTAAACAATGAAGTGGTTTTATAAAAGTTTATGTTTCTATAGAAAAAAAACAAAAATTAAAAATTTTGAGTTCTTATATACTCTACAAAAAACTAAGCTATACTAACACTTAGATAATAAAATTTTCTTTTCTTAAAGTTGTTTATAACATATTCAAGTATAAAAAAAATTTGGACACTTTTTTTTTTTCTTTTTTTTGACATTTTTTGTGGTGGATTTTGAAACATTAGTTAAATTGAATAACAATTATTTTTTATTTCTGTTATAGATTCTAGTGAACTTTACCACGTCTGATTAAGGTTTTTTTAAAACATTAATTTTTCGCAGAGATATTTTCGAAAATGCGTAAAAAAAGAATATCTTCGGTTTTGCTCCAAAAAAACAGAGTTTGCCCTCATTCCAAATTTTGGATTTGAAAAAAAAAAAGTTGGCAAAAATTTGTTTCCTCTAAAAAAAATGTAGCTAGAAAGTTCGTCAATAGCTAGATCAATAGATAATTTTGCGGAACATTTTATCAATTATTAAGTTGAAAATATAATTATATATAAAAAGTAGTGTATATTTAAAAAAAGCTTTGAAAGCTTAAGCGTATTTTATATATAATAAAACTTAATATAAAATGTTATATAAGATCGGATTTGCGATAATATATTTAAAAAAGAGTACTACAATAAAAGAGAATGTGTAATTAATCAGTTCTTCAACTGTACAATAAAAACAAGATAAGGCTTATTTAGATATAAAAGTATTGCCTTTTATAATGATTTAGTGTTGAGTTCATGAGATACAATTAAGAGCGGTATTGAACTATTAGATCTGTTTAAGAGTAATTTATGGATTGATGTTAATCAATCATAATTAAGCCGTGATTGTAGAGCTTGTGAATTGCCTTGTTTCAATGCTGCGCTTGTTGTGCCTGGATTGTGATTTGATATATCTTGACAGCTACT
>JAEPRC010001043.1:0-12107 GCA_016758945.1 Mucor plumbeus
ATAGAACAAGCAAAAATTGTATAATAGAGTATATGTATTGCAAATTGCATTGACCAAGTTTAATACTAAATAAATTTAATTTAAAGTTAAATAAAAGCCTTTACAAGTCTTCAGTACAATAAATTGATTTTTGCATTTCACTTATTGTATTAAAAATGGTTCATTTGCAAGATAATCCATTTAATTCTGATACAGTTTCTTCACCTAATAAACCATCGTCTTACAAGCGTCGTAGACTATGGAAAATTACTATACGTTCATCCTTGGTTTGCATTTTAATTACAGTGTGCTATTTCTTTGGTCGAAGCATTCAATGGGAAATCTTATCAGAAAATTATGGATTTAGTGCCAAAGATGTTGACTTTATGCGATATTTTTGTAGCCAAATACAACCTACTTCAAAACAAAGTATCACATCAGCAAACTCATTAGTGCAAGTAGTAGAAGAAGAATCAGAGCATCACAAAGCGGGGTACTTGAACCCTCAAGGTACCTCTCTTCCGGATAATACCATTCCTGATCAAGTATGGAACGATCTCCCGGTTAAGGGTGCATACTATATGGTTGTTAGGAATGAAAATTTAGCTGATGCTCGATCAGTAATTAGAAGCATGGAAGATCACATGACAAATGGTACAAGATATCCTTGGGTTTTCTTGAACAATCAAGCATTTACAGCTGATTTCAAACGGTATGTTAAAAAAGTAACTAATGCACCTGTTTTCTTCGGCAAGATTGACCTGGAAGTATGGGAATACCCTCATTGGATAGATATTCCTAGAGCAGAATTCTTAATGTTGCAGCAAGAAATACATGGTGCTTATAAAGGTGCAAGTTTATCCTATCATCAGTTACTTAGATATCATGCTGGTTACTTTTTCCATCATCCATTGTTAAGAAACGTTGAATATACATGGAGAGTAGAGCCAGGGGCTGATTATAGTTGCCAAATGGATCAAGATATGTTTTTGTATATGAAGCAGCAACAAAAGAAATTAGGCTTTGTATTAACTATGCGTGAATCGCCAGCTACAGTTCCTACTCTTTGGTCTCGTGTTAATGAATTTATAGATTACTATCCAGAATATATTTTGCCTCAAAATGAAACAATATGGCCATGGATTTACGATCAAGAAACGAATAAATATAACATGTGTCATTTCTGGTCAAACTTTCAGTTGGCAGATTTATCGTTTTTTAGATCTGAAGCATATCAACAATATTTTAAATATCTAGATAATACTGGAAACTTTTTTTATGAACGGTAAGATAAATTAATGAATGTACATGTTTATTTATGACTAAATACATATTTATATATACATATATAACATTGTATTAGTTGGAGCGATGCCCCAGTGCAAACTATAGCTGCTGCTTTGTTCTTAAACAAGAAGGATATACATTTCTTTAACGATATTGGTTATAAACATACAAGTGCATTACATTGTCCTTATAGTGAAACACTTTTAAAGAAATGTAGTTGCGACGTCAACTCTAATTATGGCATGTATAACTTTACATTTATGTTTGTATATTTTATTAATATAGCCTTTTAAACAATGTAGATTTATATCAGGACAGTTGCACAAAAAAGTTGTTAAAATTGATCGATCCTGAAACTCTCTCTGATATGGTCAACTTTATGAAAGAAAAGCATATCGAAATTCCCTCCAAAATTGAATAAATTAAAATGATTGACAACATTCCATTGAAAATTGTAATAATAATAATAATAATAATAATAATAATAATAATAATATATGAAAGAATGAATCACTCATTCTTTAGCTCTTTCATCTCTCTCTCTTTTTTTTTTTTTAATTATTTTTTTTTTTTAATTATTATTATTATTATTATTATTATCTTTTGTAAATTCAAAACATGGCATTGAATTCAAGACAAATTTGCTCTACAAGAAATATATTTCGTATAATTGTAGCATGTATTTTGATTTTAGGTGTTCTTATAATATACAAATCTTCTATTCCACATAACAGTTATTGTAACTCCTCTTGGGATTGTTATAATTTAATAAAAGATAAAACGAAGCAATTTCGAGAAAATAGTCTTCCTGGCTATGGTCAACAAGAGCCGCTCCCTGAACAACAAAGAAAGCAATTAAAAGAGCAGGACGAAGCATATGAAGCCATGTATCAAGATCCCAAGAAAATAGAACAAAAAAATGCATTGGGTATTTCTATGGATGATGTACCAAAAGCTGCTGCTGTGGTTGCTGCTGTAAGATTAGACGATAATCAAGATCAGCAAGTGATAACACATGATAGTGTCGATGAAGAATACAAAAAACTAACTGATTCCACTTTGCCGCGCGTAAATGCTGCTTTTGTTGTGTTGGTTAGAAATAGCGAACTTTATGCTCTTCGCTCCTCAATGCGTTATTTAGAAGACAGATTTAATCACAAATACAATTACCCCTGGATTTTCTTGAATGAAGAACCATTTACTGAAGAATTTAAAAACATGACAAGTATGATGACTAACGCTCAAGTAAGCTATGGTCTTGTTCCTCAAGAACATTGGGGCTATCCCGATTTTATAGATCAAGAGTATGCTGCTCAATGCAGAAAGGATTTAGCTGCTCAAAACATTCCTTATGGTGCTAGTGAAAGTTATCGACACATGTGCCGCTATCAATCTGGCTTCTTTATGTTGCATCCGTTATTAGACAATCTTGATTATTATTGGTAAAAAAAGTTTGTTTATTTACATATAACAAACAAATAACACATTCATTTTCATTTAGGCGTGTTGAACCTGGAGTTAAGTTCTCTTGTGATATGGATTATGATCCATTTAGATTAATGCAAGAGAGAGATTTGAAATATGGTTTTACCATTGCATTAAGAGAATACAAAGCTACAATCCCTTCTCTATGGAAAACTACATTAGAATACGCTAAAACTCACCCTCAATATATTTATCCTCGTACCAGATCAGATAGTTTATTGAGATTAATAAGTGATGATAATGGTTGGTCTTATAATTTGTGCCATTTCTGGAGTAATTTTGAGGTAAGTTACGGTTTAGATATGCTATTCTCTTTCTCATTAATTTGTTTAGATTGCATCCGTTAAATATATGAGATCAGAAGGTTATCAATCTTATTTTAAATATTTAGATGAAGCTGGAGGTTTCTTCTACGAAAGATGGGGTGACGCTCCTGTTCATTCAATTGCTGTTGCTCTCATGTTAAAGCAAAGTGACGTACACTGGTTTTATGATATTGGATATAAGCATGATAATTTTGAACATTGCCCAACAGAAGAAAAATGGTTAACAAACAGTAAATGTTATTGTGATCCTTCCACTTCATTTGGTAAGCCTAAAACTAACTTTATAGTTGTAATGTATACTAACGCATATATTATTAAAGACTTTAATCTTGGCTCTTGTACAAACTTATTCCTGGATGTAATGAATAGAACTGCGTCGAGTTTTGTTGTTACTCGTCCTGATCCAGGAGATTTGCTACTATAAAAACCATACTTATTGCATCCATCTAATAATACATTTATATAATAAACATCAAAAAGTTGAAGCATATCTACATATATATATATATAATGTTTTGTGCAGATTCTTCATTGATTTCCTGAATATAATTTCAATTACAATACAGAAACAACAGAGTTCGACTTATTTTATATGGTAAAATTAAAGGATTTTTACTTGGTGTGCATAGAGATTTTAAAAAAAAAATTCAGATGCTATAATGTTCAACAATTAGGGCCATTTCTTCATTGCAAGATTACTTGATTTTTTCTGAAATCAGCATTATCAGTGCGTTTTAAATCTCCGTTGTTTAACACCATTTTTGAAACTACACCTTTGATAAAATTTGCTAAACTATTGGATATTTCTGTATATTGGGATAATAAAAAATAGTATCAGATAAAAATTATGTTAAATTATATAAAAATATAAAAACCAAATGTATAATAGGAATTAAATATCGAGTAAAAATATTTTATATATACTACATTATCAATCAAATCGTAAATTTTGTGCACAATTCTTTCCTTCAATGCACATAATCTACTTCAATTCTTGTGACTCCTGGAAGAAATATCTCCATGACGTACCCGAAAGTGACGCATGCAAAGCTGTGTGTTGCGCGTCCCGCTATTTGTAATTCAACTTCTAATTGAATAAAAAACGCGATGCAAATAGCAAAAAGTATCAACCCCTCTCTCTTATTCTCTTTAAGATATAATAAAAAATGGTCAACGAAAAGAAAGAAGAAACCAACACAAAGCCCACCGAGGAAAAGGTTGACGAAAAGCCCACCAAAGATGAGAAGAAAGATAAAAATGACAAAAAGGAACAAGAGGAAGAATTGGTAAATAGATACCATTGCAAAAAGTGAGAGATTTGACTTTTTTTTTTTACTAAATTGTATTTGATTTAGTCTGAAGAAGATCAACAATTAAAGAATGAATTAGAAATGATGGTTGAGCGTTTGAAGGTAGGATAGTTGGATTAAACGGCTATTGTGACATTTCTAAGCATCGATGACTTTTTCGATAGGAAAACAACAAGGAACTTCATCGTCCTGCACTTGAACAACTGCGTACAGCCATTCGTACTTCCACTAGCTCAATGACTTCTGTACCTAAACCTTTGAAATTTTTGAGTAAATTCTATCCCTTATTAAAAAAATTGCATGAGTCATGGCCCGAGTCTCCTGACAAGAAGCTTTTTGCTGATATTTTGTCAGTTCTCTCCATGAGTTATGCTGAAGAAGGTCAACGTGAGGCTTTGAGATATAGATTCATTGGCTCTACCGAAGAGGACATTGGTTCATGGGGACATGAATACGTTAGACATTTATCAAGCGAAATTATGCAAGAATACCAATCACGTTTAGAAAACGATCAATCAACAGAAGAATTGGTTACATTAGCTTTGGAAATTGTTCCCTTCTTCCTCAAGCACAATGCTGAAGCTGATGCTGTCGATCTCTTGCTTGAAGTTGAATCTATTGATCAACTCACTCGTTTTGTTGATAAAGATACTTATGAACGTGTTTGTCTTTATATGGCTGGGTAAGAAAAAGGAGAAAATTGCTTTGATATTTGAGGATGATGGAAACTAAATATGCATATTTTTATAGCTGTGTCAACTTATTAGCCCCTCCTGATGACCTTGAATTTCTTAAAACAGCTCGAGCCATTTATCGTCAACAAGAAAAGTATGCTCAGGCACTCAATTTATCTATTCGCGTTGGTGATATGGACTTAATTAGGGAAGATTTTGAACAATGCCCTGATCCGTAAGTTGATATTATAGCCAAAAAAAAAATGCAATGGCCTAATAAGTAACCAATTAATAGTACTCTCAAAAAACAAATGGCATTCCAACTTGCCCGTCAACAAATTTATATCGAAACAGATGATGCTGATCTTAACGCTTGTATCAACAATACCAATCTTTCCCGTTATTTCCTTTCTCTTGCTCGCGAATTAGATGTCATGGAACCTAAGGTCCCTGAGGATATTTATAAGAGTCATTTAGAAAACCATAGAACTGCTTTTAGTAGCAATATTGATTCCGCTCGCAATAATTTATCTTCTACATTCGTTAATGCTTTCGTCAATGCTGCTTTCTGTAAGGATAAGTTGATGGTTACCGAAGATGAAAGCGATTCTTCTTGGATTTATAAAACCAAGGAGCATGGTATGACTAGTGCTACTGCTTCATTGGGTTTGATCTGTCTTTGGGATATTGAAACTGGTTTGAGTTTGATCGATAAATACATGTATTCTACTGATGATCATATTAAGGCTGGTGCCTTGCTTGGTATTGGTATTTTGAATTCTGGTGTTCGTGAAGAGTCAGATCCTGCATTAGCTTTATTATCTGAACATTTGGAAACTGGTAGTCTTTCAGTTAAGCAATCTGCTATTTTTGGGTAACGTTTTTATAACAGATATTTCACATTTTCTTGTTCTAATATTTTTGAAATTGCAATAGTCTTGGTCTTGCATATGCTGGTTCTGCTCGTGAAGAAGTTTCAGAATTACTTTTGCCAATTGTCAGTGACACCAATTTAGCTATGGAGCTTTCTTCATTAGCTGCTTTGGCGCTTGGTTTAGTTTTCGTTGGTTCTTGTGATGGTGATATTACAAGTACTATTTTACAAACAATGATGGAACGTGAAGATATTTATCTCAAGGATTCTTGGTCTCGTTTCATGGCTTTGGGTCTTGGTCTTTTATATCTTGGTAAACAAGATGCTTCTGAAGCTACTTTGGAAACTTTGAAGGCTATTGAGCATCCTCTCGGTAAACAAGCTGAAGTTTTGGTTGAGGCTTTGTCATACGCTGGTACTGGCAATGTCTTAAAGATTCAAAAGATGCTTCACATGTGTAATGATCATTTGGATAAAGAAAAGGACGATGATACTTTCCAAGGTTTTGCTACTCTTGGTGTTGCTTTGATTGCCATGGGTGAAGAAGTTGGTTCAGAAATGTCTTTGCGTACATTTAATCATTTGATGCATTATGGTGAACCTGTCATTAGAAAGACTGTACCTTTAGCATATGGTCTTTTGTGTGCTTCTAATCCTCAAGTTAATATTCTCGATACACTCAGTAAATATTCTCATGATAACGACAGTGAAGTCGCTATTAGTGCAATCTTTGCTATGGGTATTGTAGGTGCTGGTACTAATAATGCTCGTCTTGCACAAATGTTAAGACAACTTGCTAGTTTCTATCACAAAGATGCTTCTAGTTTATTCATGGTTCGTATTGCACAAGGTTTATTGCATATGGCTAAGGGTACAATGACATTGAATCCTTTCCATACTGATCGTCAAATTATGTCCCCTGTTGCTATTGCTGGTTTAATGACTAGTATCATTGCCTTCACTGATCACAAAACATGTAAGTTTCAAAAATTGTTTGGTTTTTATAGCTTTATACTTATTTAATCTATAGTTATTTTTGGTAAATTCCATTACTTGTTGTATTCTCTTGTTACTGCCATGTATCCTCGCTTCTTAATTACATTTGATGAATCTGTTGAAAGTCTACCTGCCACTGTCCGTGTTGGTCAAGCTGTTGATGTTGTTGGCCAAGCCGGTCGTCCAAAGACTATCACTGGTTTCCAAACACATTCTACTCCTGTTCTTCTTGCCCATTCAGAACGTGCAGAGCTTGCTACCGAAGAATGTAAGTTGTGTTTTTTGCTTTAAGAGTATATAGTTATTAATTTATTTATTTTTTTTGTTTGTTTTAATTAGATATTCCTTTGGCTCCTGTATTAGAGGGTATTGTATTATTACGAAAGAACCCTGATTATATGGAGGAAGATAAAGAATAAAATAAAACGGATAATAACGATTTAACATTTATATATACAATAAAAGCAAAAAAAGTATAAAGTAAAATATACAATTATTGGTATACTTTTGATCATTTATTTGTTAGGTGTTTCTGAAGAATGGATATCCAAATTGCCTGTCAATCATGAGCATTGACGGTTACACGCAATGGTTGCTGGGTTTCATCAGAAATACGCATTAATTTTTAGTTGAATAAGTCTTTCATAAATCGAAATAAATCGGATACAGGCATCATATTCTCTACAAAAAAAAAAAAAAAAAAAAAAAAAAAAAAAAAAAAAAAACTTATGTGAACTTCCATTATATTTTAATCAACAATGGTTTAATCAAAGATCTCTTAAAATTCCTTATGGCTGTAAAAACAAAAAAAAACCCCCCTTTAGAGATGTGAATGATGATTCGAATCTTAAATTCGGGTCTGTATCCACAACGAAACTATCTAAAATAAAAACTTAAACTGATTCATAACGCTGACTAGCAATCAATTAAAGTTGCTTAGTAATCTGCTTGTTCATTACAGTAATTATAAATGGATTTATTTAATATTAACAAAAAAGAACAACTATGGGAATTATCTGGTAGAATCCAATGTGTAAGTTGTGGACATTAATTTTGCATTAATGGGGTCTACCTTCTTGTTGAGCTTGTTCAATTGTTTATTTTGGCTCGAAAGCTCATCATTCATAGTAGTAGCCATAGCTTTCAACCTTGTAGTTGCATCACCTAGTAAATCTAAATTGCTGTCGATCTCATCTTCAACTGCATCATCTTCATCATCAGCTTCAAATTGATATTTATTACGATCAGATTGCGAACGACCTTTATGATAGCCTTCCTCTCCTTTCAATCTCATAGCCTTTCTTTGGGCATCTTCAATGCGAGCGCTAGAGTTATATTCAAATTGGCGAATATTATCTCTTTCGGCCATATGCTCCTCATGATCTCTACTAACTCTGTCCATTGCTTTTCTCTGTCTAGAGCCTTTAGTAAACGGGTTCTTGACCACAGGAATAAAAATAGAACGATTCAATTGCTTCAATTCTCCAGCTTGATCAGCAGCACGATCTGAATAAGCCTTTGATAAATCAACATTACGATCAACATTGGCAATTTGAGCTAAAACATAATATATATTAATTTAGTGCATTAATTCGAACTTTCATAAATTAGCTTACTTGATTGTGTTCCCAACATATTCATTGTATTTGCAGCAGTAGATTCGGTCTCGCTAATTTTCTGTAAAGCATTTCGAGTACTTTCTAACGTATCTTGTTTGACGCTACGGATTTTATTTTGAATTTGAACAACTTCTTGGTCCTCATCACCTTCCGAGAATTTACTTGTTCCATATGAATCTTCTTGTCCACTTGTATCATATCGACTTTTTTGTCTTTGATAACCATCAAATAAATTCCTTCTATCTTGGGACTCATTAATATTGGGAGGTGCAGCAGTTCCATAACGGCCTCCATAACTATCCGTATTAGCTGTGGAGGTTTGTGAATATTCAGTAGAAAAACTACTTGAATCGCCTTGCTCCTCAAAAGGATTTGTTGATGTCTTGCTTTTATCTTTTTTTTTCCAAAATTTCATTATTTATTTTAGTTTGTTAATTTATGTAAATTAGAAAACTAAACTTGAAAGAGATAATTTGGCATGTTGGTATCACGAATGGAACCTTTATAGTGCTTGTTTAACATCCGAATGAAAACGTCACTTTAGATTAGGACTACATGAACATCCCGCTGTTCTTTTTTAATATCTAAAACTTGAATTATCATGACAACAACTGAACGAGAATTATACAATGGCGACAAAATACCTATATTAGGATGTATGTATTATCTGTTAATTCGTATAAACTGTGCCCTTATACATCAATAAAAGTAGGAACCTATAGAATGAGGACCATTGAAGAACTTCGTCCAGTCGTTTATGAAGCCATTCGCTCAGGTTATCGTTTAATAGGTACGTTTACTCCACTTTACATTTCCAATTATCACATCTACTCACTCAATTATTTCTTTAGATTCAGCTACAGTTTACAGGAATGAAAGAGTGTTAGGACAGATCCTAAAGGAAGTATTCAAAGACCCTAGTTTTGGTTTGCAGAGAAAAGATTTGTTCATCACCTCGAAATTATGTATGTTATTATAAAAATCGTAAAGTTTTAACGTTCTAATTGCCATAATATTAAGCTCCACAAGATCAAGGTTTTGATGCCTGTTATCGAGGTAAATTTAAGAACTTTTTTATTTGGAAAACAAAAGCTTGACAAATATTATTCAATTCATGCAGCTGTCAACGAGTCGCTCGAAAAATTTGAGCTGGAGTATTTTGACTTATATTTAATTCATTGGCCAGGGTAAGGTTATTCATTAAGCAATTAGCATTTTTCAAATTATTAATAAATTGGTATATATTTAGTACCTCAAAGAAGAAACTATTAGATCCTATCAACGAAGAAAATCGTACAAACAGTTACAAAGCGCTAGAAAAACTATATAATGAAGGAAAAGTGAAGCATATTGGTATTTCAAATTATACAGAAAAGCATTTAAGCTATCTATTAAGCGTATGCACTGTCATCCCTCATGTGCATCAATTTGAATTGCATCCTTGCTTGTATCAACCTGGAATATTGGATTTATGCCATAAGCATAATATTCAAATACAAGCATACTCTAGTTTAGGAGAAGGTTCTCTTATCAATGGCGATATAGAATTGGATTGTTTAAAAAGTATTGCTCAAAAATTGAATACATCTACAGCTTTGGTGCTTCTGCGTTGGGCTGTTCAACATGGGTGGATAATTATACCAAAATCGAAAACCACTAGCAGAATTCAAGAGAATGCAAAAGTACTCTCATTTGAAATTCCTGAAGATGTGAGTGATAGGGTTGTTTTCTTTATAAATACTAATTACTAATTATTAATTGTAGGATATGAAGCTATTAGATAACATCCACACCTACGAGCCGCATCGCTTTTGTTGGGACCCCACTGGTGTTTTTTAATTATTATTTTTATATAATAAATGCTATTATTTAATTTGATAGTTTGCTGACAATTCTATTGCTATATATTATTCAAAATATGTTTATGATTTAGTTGCTTCTTAATCCCATCATCGTCTCAAAAGCATTTTAGTGAATTTACTCCGGGTGCTATAGAATGTGCATGAACTAAACTATGTAGTACATTGTCTCTTCTAAAAATATTTTGTATCTCACAAAAGAATCGAAAACAGGTGAAAATTGCTGCATTTTTTCTTAAAAACTTGGTTCGACTTTTCATCTCTGCTCTTCTTTTTTCCTAGCTAAATAACACCAAAAAATAATTATATACTAATGTACATAAAATGCTCAGATTTGATCCAAAAATAAGTATCCGAAAATATCCTATTTTTTGCAGGTGGTATAACTGTTCTTGTGCTAATGTTTCAGATTTTTACACGTATTTTACGTCTAAAAAGCAAAAACTTTGAACCTTTATATCTCTCTAAACAACTAAGGTATACTGATATTTTTGGAAAATTAACTTGCTTATTTTGAAGCTCTTTATAACAAATTTAAGTATGAAGAAATTCTGTGCACTTTTTTTTTTCCTTTTTTGACGTTTTTTGTGGTAAATTTCAAAATATTTCTTAAATTGAGCAGCAGTTGTTTTTTATTCCTATTATAGATTTCCGGGAGCTCTATTGGTCTCCATTATTTTTTTTAGAAATATTTTTCCGCAGAGAAATCCACAAAAATGCGAAAAAAACTAAAAAAAATACCCTCAGTTTTGCTCCAAAAAGGACCATTATACCCTCATTCCAACTTTTAAATTCAAGAAAAACTGACAAAAATCTTGTTTTTCTACAAAAAAAATGTAGCTAAAAAGATCATCAATGGCTCAATTAATAGATAATTTTGTTGCGCATTATATCAATAGTTCAGATTTAAAACATACTTATAAAAAGTGGCGTGTATAGTTAAAAAAAATTAAAATGTTGGTTGCATTTTCTGTAAACTTTAATGTGGACCATTTGACAAATTTTTTTTAGGTAGATGCAAAATTTAAATTTGTACAAAAACCAGTTAATAAACTAGTCTAACTTACGTTTTAGTTCACTATCCATTAGACAATTTTGCTTTTTAAATCATTTTCTGATTGATTTTTTCAAATCGATTATGGGGCCTAGTTATGATAGGTTTTAAGCCGTAGTGTAAACTACTATATTAATTATCTCGACAAAACGAGCAATTTTTGATGAAACAAAAACGACAAAATATCTTCCAATAGCACCTATTTTGTGGATACAGAAAATAAAAGCCTTAATTTGGATCTTCAATTTTTTTACAAACAATTTTAGATTGATTTGGTCAATTACATCACTGCGGTAAAAAATTCATTTATTGTGCAGCTTGGTGCAGATGTTGTGCACTTTTTTTAGCTGTACATTTTAATTTTTATGAACCAATCTGCATAATTTCTGCGCATTTGATTCTGAACCTTTCTGAACGTTTATGCAGTTTATGAAAATTTGGATACTGCAGCCATCAGAATCATTGTTGAGGTTCTGCAGTTTTTTAAAAATAGCTTTCCAGAGCTACCAGTTTTTCTCATACTGTCAACGGAAAAATGCTTCGGGTGTTTTCAAAAAAAGGCTTTTTTAGTCACCATTATCTGAGATTGAGCTCAATCAGGGTGGTTCTTATACCAAATAAAAGAGAAAGTGTAGTACTTTTTA
>JAEPRC010001044.1:0-12100 GCA_016758945.1 Mucor plumbeus
TAAAGAAAAATGATAAATTGCGTTACTCCATGATACGAAGGCACAAACCATTCTCTATATTTATTGAGTATTTAAAGAATTGCTTAGGGCTAGAAAGAAATGATTTTTTATTTTTCTTACAGTGAAAGTAATTGTAAGATATTACTCTCTCCTGTGATGTTTTTATCTTTTTCAATACGTATTGCACTTTTTATATAGTATTAAACTGCACTTTTTCAATGTTAGTTATTCTGAGCATAAGCCTAATTCATAAAGAATAAATGTTTAATTAAGCAACTACTATCATCTAGAAGCAAAATTTTATTCATCCAAATATGATCCACAATTTGTACGAATTTACATTCTCACTTTGTCTAGATTTCATTTTCGCTTTGTCTTAATATACAACTACAATCGTCCAAAAATTCAATTGGAAATCGTCCTAAAATGTCTGAATTTAAAGTTTAAATACTGTATTATCTCATAATCTTTTGCATTTTCCCAATAATCCCAATTGGGTTTTTTTCTATCCCTTATCACTTTTTTTTTTTTTATCTGGCCAGGGCAAATAAAGCATATCAAAGATGCTACGTGCCCACTGGTCTTTTTTATTAAATTTATTATAAATAAAAATTATATGTTTAACCGTATTATCTCATAAGACAAGACGATAAAAATGTCGCCATTTTAAAGCATCTCCACGAATATTTCTACTCCTTCACAAAAGACGTATAATAGTTTTTTTTTTCTTCAATCAAGTATTATTTATAAATTATGCCTCTTGCAGCAGTAGGTCAATTTTGCGCCACTGCCTCCATTGTAGCCAACAAAAATATTTGTATGGATCTCATCAGTAAAGCAGCTCAACAAGGTGCATCTGTAAGGAAGTATAACAAATCTACTTAAAGATTAACATAATTCATGTATGTGTAATGTAGATGATATTTCTCCCTGAGGCTTCTGACTTTATTTCAAGAAATGCACAGGAAGCCAAAGAACTGACCACATCATTAAACTCATCGGAATTCTTGGGAGGTGTACAAAAAGAAGCAGCTGCATCAGGCATTTGGGTTTCTGTTGGTGTACATGAAACAACTTCAACAGATAAAATATACAATACACATCTTGTGATCGATAATTTAGGCACAATTACAAGCGCTTATCGCAAGGTTCATTTATTTGACGTAGATATTGCTGGTGGGCCTAGATTGATGGAAAGTGATACGACAGAAAAGGGTGATAGTGTTGGTACTCCTGACAAGACGCCATTAGGAAGATTAGGGTTACAAACTTGTTATGATATGAGGTTTGCAGAGTCATCTATTGCTTTGAGAGCAAAGGGAGCTGAATTGTTGGCTTATCCTAGTGCATTTACTATCAAGACTGGCATGGCACATTGGGGTATGTGTATAATATTATCGTAACCACGTAAGATATTCAAATTTTAATATGAATATAACTTGTAGAGGTCTTGTTAAGATCAAGAGCTATTGAAACGCAAACATATGTCATTGCTGCTGCTCAAATCGGTCAACATAATGAGAAGAGAGCTAGTTACGGCAATGCCATGGTAAGTTTGAGATATTTATTTTTCTACTTAGCCTAATTTCTCTTCTTTTTTGTAGATTGTTGATCCATGGGGTACGGTACTTGCACGCTGTCCTGATAGTTCCAATAAGCCATCTTTAGCTATGGCAGATATTGATTTAGAGTATCTACACAGAATCAGAACCGAAATGCCTGTAATGAGTCATCGTAGAACAGATCTATACCCTAAAATTAAATAAAAAGCTTTAATTGTTTGTTGATCAAACTGTACAACAGTAAACAACGCGTACTATTTTCTCATTCTTTCAATAATTTTTATATATTTATACGATACACTGATTTTTCTTTTTTATTCTCTTTAAACTGATTGCTTAATAAAAATGGCATCTTCTACTTCTGCAACATCAGCTCATAATGACTTGAATACCCCTGAATGTCCTATTTCGCCTATCCCTTCAACCACAATTGATGCCGCTCCTAGCAAAGAATCCCGCAAATGGAGGAAAAAGAAACAATGGATAATTGAGCAAGACGATGATGAAGATGAGGATGTGTTTTATGAATATTATTATCCTTTTAACCTAGAAGATAAGTCTAAAAAGCAGACATTGATTACATTGGATCGGAAAAGAAAGCCTAAAGCAAAAAGTAAACCTTCATATATTAATACATTAACCACAGTAATTAAAGAAAAGCAAAAAAAGAAAGGTATAACCAGTTTATCTTTAATTTTTTGCAACTGAATGTAAAACTTAAACATAATAGTAGATTTAGACTCTCCTGTTAATAAAAAAACGGCAAAAAAGACAACATCCCCCAAGAAAACGGGAGTAAGTAGCAGTAAATCTAATCAAAATGTTAAAGAAAGACCCCAACTTTACGATCCTCAAGCAGTACACCAATTAAGCAAAGAATATCCTGACACTTACTGGGAATATCATGCAGATATTGAAGGCGGTGCTGATATGATGAACAGAATCAACAGTGCAAATCCCATCAAGTCATTACCTGTCAATATCAGTGATCAAGGAGCTATTACTGGTATGACCTTATCCAAAGATGGCACATTGTTGGCTACATTTTCTAGTACTGGGTCAATTAAAATCTGGGACATTCAAGATGATTTCAAACTGTTACGCAAGATTCGAGACAGTTTAGAAGATCAAATAGATGAATTTTATTGCGGCCAATTTATAGGCGATTGTATTATTACTGCAGGCAAATTAAAAGATAGACATCGATGGTCTGTTGAGGATAATGATAACCATATTCTTCCTTGCCCTATCAAAATATTTAATGCTACATCTACTGAACGAGTTGCTCGATTGGAAGGCCATTCCGAGGAAATTTTATGCGTAAAGACATTGACATTCAAAAGTGAAAATTATTTGATTTCAACTAGTCAAGATGGTTATATTATGAAATGGCATATGAATGAAACTTGGACGTAAGTTTCAAGGAAGAGAGTATATGAATTTGTTTAACATATCCTTGTTTGTGGGTAGTAAATTGATCAAAGCTACAGCCATGCTGGATGGCATAACGTGTATGGCTTTCACTGTCAGTTTCGTTCCCAATACGGGCAACAAATACTTTATTGCTGCATGTGATGAACAGTTGAAATTGTTTGATTTTGAGCAAGCAATGGCTAGTATAGTAAATAACATGTCTTGATTTAGTGCTATATTAACAAATATACATGTATAGGTACTACAAACGTTTCCAGAAATGTATTCATCTTATTGCGATTGTGGTAAATTTATTCGCTGGTTAGATGAGCCTACCAAAGATGAAAGTAATGTAGAATTTGCATGGTTTATTAGTAGAGGCGCAGAGATGTGCAACCTTGAAGATGGAATTTGTAAGTTTTGTGTGAAATTTATATAGAAAATAATAGTAAATGATTGGTTTGGAGCAGCGTCAAAACCTAATACATGCATATTACACAAATTGGTTTATCCAACAAAAGTTGGTAGTGAATTTGTATTAGAAACAGTTCAAAAATTCATGCATCAAGAGTGAGTTTTCTCGATTCTAATATGGGATCAAATGTATATGTAATAACTTGTTAACATAGTTACCACTCTAATTCTTGGTTAGTTAAAATCACCTCAAATGGTCGATACATTTTAGCACCCACTATTTACGGTCAAATATTTGTATTCAACATTGCTACTGCTCAAGTTACTGCAATTCTTAAAGAGCACGTAGATATGGAAGTAAGGGATGTCATATTTCATTCTTATAAACCTCTTTTATTCTCTAGCTGTGATGGTAAGTCTTTATATATATATATATATATATATATATATATGATAAAAGTAAATTGTCTAATTGATTATCAAAAACCATATTAAACAGACGGTTCAGTCAAAGTATATGCTTATTAGTAATTAGTAAAACTGTTTTTTATTGAATGAATAAAATCTATGCTTCTCTTGATAATTCGACCAACTCATCATCAACATCCCCCTTTACCAAAGAGGAAGAAGTAGAAGGTATTGATGAAATAGATGATGGAAATCCACTATAGATTTGAGACATTAGTTCTTCTGAACTTTTGTTTGTAAATTCGCCTAAATGAGTAATTTCTTCAACCGATTTATATATAGGTGTATCGCTGTCAATGTCATCAGATGGGTCGTGTATAGGTATTGTCAGATGGCGCATTGGTGAAGAAGGCAAAGAATTATTGTTACTATTTGATGTGCTATTATTGTGTGTCAGTCCTGCTGAAATGGTTGGATATACTACTACATTATCTGGATAAGAAAGAATTGGACTCATTACTGATCCAGATATAAAGGGGGAGGAGATAGGTGGTGTAATTGAGCCTTCTGAACTGTTGGTAGCAGATGTTGTTATGGAAGAAAGCGGTTTTTTACAATTGCAATAAAGTTTTGGTCTGTTGCATTCAAGACAAGATGTTGAAGCAAGTATATTGTCAACATTATTGTAGTTGATATTATTTACTACATTAAAAATCAGTTTTACATATTATTACATGATGGTGAATCAATGTGTGTGTGTATTTACCATTTACAGACGTTAATTCAGTGCTGCTGCTAATAAATTCTTGATCTAAAACGGCAGTGGTAGGTGCATTATTGGAAGTTTCTGGCATATTTTGCATTTAGTATACATTTAAACTTTATGTTTCAAATAATATTTTTTTTTTTTTTTTTTTTTACCTTTTTCTTTTAAATGACAAACACATTTGATATGAACTTGCTTTGTTTTTCTCAATTGTCGACAGGTTTCGCATTGTGATACAGGTCTACCTTTTCTTTTAATTTCAATCAGTTCTCTCTTATCATGCGTACATTTGGAGGATCGGTGACCCTAAGTTTTATTTACGAAAAATTTGTTATGATTTTTTTTTTTTTTTTTTTTTTTTGAATAGCAAATGTTTGTACCTTTATACATTTTATACAGGCAAATTTCTTTTCAGTACCATCAGGTGATTTTATATAAACCATTATTTAAATATTTCAAAAGATAAAAACGATGCTAAAAATGGTCAAGAAATACCACGTTGGTTCAATTATTTCCATTACAAGTTTATGTTTTACCTCTTTATAGGGAAAATAAACATGAAAAATATATTAATCTTTGATTTTACAAAATACAAGAACAAAATGCTTTATTGGATTTTTTCTGATTTCTTCTATAACGCTCGCTGATTTTTTTTTAAACTTGAGAAATCTTCTGATTCAAAGATTTCCTTCAATCACATGAGGGAATTATATCTTACCACACTCTTTTTGTGTTGCTATTCTGAAAAAACACCGTGGCTTAGCGACATAAACGATTTTGATCAAAGTGACCACTGTAAAAAATTTTTCTGTTCGGTGATTGTTATTGTATAGTGGTGCCTTCCCTCTTCCATCTCTTCTTTTTCTCTCTTTCTTTTTTAAATATACAATATGGCTCACGCTAACGTTTGGAACTCCCACCCCAAGAGCTTCGGTAAGGGCTCTCGTCAATGGTATGTAACAACAAAAATCATTTAAATCAGGATTTTTTTTTTTTTTTTTTTGGTTTTTTGGTTGATTTTCTTTATTCGGTTAAAAAAGAGGAACATTTTGGGTATGATTTATTTCAGGAGTGTGACGAAGAAAATAAAATAAGAAACATACAATGTTACGGCAATTAGAAAATTTACGAACGATAAATCTATCACATCCTGTCATTGAGGAAAAACTTTTTAAAGATGAAAATCAACCAAAAAATTATTAAAAAAATTCTTGGATTAAAAAAAAAAAAAAAAAAAAAAAAAGGCACAAATATATTAACAGATATTTTTTAAAAAATATTTTAGTCGTGTCTGTGCTCATCGTGCTGGTTTGATCCGCAAGTACAACTTGAACGTCTGTCGTCAATGTTTCCGTGAATATGCCAGCGATATTGGTTTCCACAAGGTAAGCTTTTTTTTTTATATTTCAAAGCCAACAATCTAATCATAAATTCTTTTTATTTATAGTACCGTTAAAATGCATTACTTTTTGCTTTTATTTTTGATTCAAAATTAAAAAATAACCAATTACAAAAAATAAAAAAGCTTTGGGTTCAAATTTTTTTTTTGCTACCTAGATCATTTGAGACATTTAAAGAAATATGCTCTTATTAAACTTTTTCTTCGTTTTTTATTTTTTCGTTAAGGTTACAAAAATGTGATGTAAGGTTGTTTCTGTTATTACAACATGTGAACCCCCAGAAATTGAAGTTTTCTTAAATTTGTATATAAAGTTCATCGATCGATTGATGTATATTACCGTTTCTTTATTCAATTTAAATATTAATAAATAAATAAATAAATAAATAATAATGGAAGAATATAATCATAGTTTAACAAGTCCATTGATTGCAATTACTTCTGCTTTGGCAGCGGTAAGTTTAGATTTGTTTGTTTGTTTGTTAATTTGCTCTAATGTCAAATTTAGGCTGCTTGGCTTATTCTCTTTATCGGTGCTTGTGTTGCCGCTTTCCATGGTGTAACTTGGTGGATTATTATTTTTGAATTGGTCTTTGTTGTTGGTGTTATTGTTATACTTGGTATCGGTTTATTTGAACGTTATAGAAACATGGTAAAATTATGCAATTTTGCGTATATTTTGTGTGGAGATTTAATTTTTTTTTTTTTTTTTTTTTTTGTAAATAGATCTATCTCTTTATGGCTGTCAGTCTTGTATACTTGACCTGGCTTTGTCAATGGACATTGAATAACAATTTTATTGGTGGTGCCAGAGCTGCAACTGCAGGTGCTGTCATTTTGATCATTGTTGAGGTAAGACAAAAAAAAATGTCTCGGGCATTAATATTAACTTGTCTTTCGATGCATGAAATTAGTTTATCTGGGCAATCGAATTAACTGCTCCTGGTGGTGGTACTTTTATGAGTGGCGGTAGTTTTAAGGGTGTCAATGAAAAGACTACTCACTTTAGTCACAGATTTTCTAATGCTGTTCGTCCCAATACTAGTTCAAACACTTATGAAAAGAAGCCTTTACCTCGTCATCATGATGAAGAAGCTGGTGAAGATATTGGGGCTGGTAGCTTTGAACAAGCTTCTGCTTTGCATGATTGTAAATACTTCAAAATAAATTATTGTAAAATTCCACTAATACTTTTTTAGATCAAGGAAGTCCTGATGATCCAAATGAACTTTCATTTGAAAAGGGTGAACTCATTGAAATTTTGGATAAACGTGGTAATTGGTGGCAAGCACGTAAGGCCGATGGTTCCACTGGTATTGTTCCCAGTAACTATGTAAGCTTTAAGGATAATTATGATTCATTTATTTGAAACTAATGCTTTTTTTGATTAGTTCTAATTTTTTTTACTTTTTGTAAATGCATTTACTTTTTTTTTTTATGAAAAGAAACCCCCTTTTACTATCTTACTGTTAAATAATATATTAATTCAATAAAAAAACCCTTTTTTTCTGTATTTACAAGATATATTGTTTTATTTGAGTATTTTATGGTTAATAAATGTATAATTTTTTTGTAATTCTATTTATGCATGGAATGATCTACTCAGCTTTCTTGGATTTCTTGACGACAGAAGGTTTTTTAGTGACAGGCTTATTGCTAGATGGAGCATTCATAACTGTAACCCAAGTTAAACCAACCATTAACAAAGCACCAAAAGCATAACAAGCACCTGGACCAAAGATCCAGTAAAGGCTACAAGCACTAATAGGGCCTAAAGCACGGCCTAATTGGCCAAAACTACGGAATTCACCCAATGCACGGCCCTTGCTCAAGGCGTCATCGCGAGCTTGTTCATGACATTGCAAACTAGCCAAACTTGTGAGACAATTGACAACAGTTCCCGAGGTAAATGCTAAACATGTAACACCAGCATATAACCACGCAACAGGTTTTTCAGCCTTAACACAATGAGCCAAGAAATAAAGACCAGCAACACAGCTGACCATGCCTTGCAAAACCAACATCTTTTCACCAAGTGTTTGTACACGACGTCTAACATAACCGCCTTGGATCAATGCTGATACAATACCCATGTAACCTAAGAGTTTGCCTTGCTGCATATGACTGTAATCCAGAACATCAAATGTCAAAAATACTAATGTAAACTCCATGCCAGAAAATAAAAATGAAAATGCACACATAATTTCTTTAAGATATTGTAAATTCATCAAACGAGTTTGGATCATCTGTAAAGTGATAGGCTCAGCAGGGGCTGCTGCTGCAGATGATGTTGATGCATCGCTATTCTCTTTTGCGGCTTCCTCGACTTGTTGACGGAAATGAATAGTTTCAGGCAAAGCTGAATATAAATAAGCAGTTTCAATTACTAACAAAACTAAACCAACAAAGGCAGCCATGGAATAGGGATAAATGCCAAACTTTACGAGAGAAGGACATAATTCACTTAAATCAATAGAAGCAAACCAAGCACCAATGGCAGGTCCTATAGTAAATGCAGTAGCAAATGCAATGCCAACAAGTGCCTACAATATATGAAATAAAACATTCGTCAGATTTGTTCATTTGAAACTAATTTTTTTTTACCAAATTTTTAGATCTTTTTTCGGGTGTAGTGACATCAGAAATGATGGCAATACTTAATTGTACATTGCCTTCACTTAACCCAGCAATAATACGAGCGATCAAAAACAAACTGAATGAGCGAGCAAACAACCAAACCAAAGTGGATAAAATATTGCCCACCTAAACAATTCCTACTTAGTCTTCATTTTTTTTATAAAAAAAAAAAAAAAAAAAAAAAAACTTGTATAAATCCACAACTTACCATAGTATACAATAAAACAGTTTTACGACCTAATCTATCACTAGCGCGCCCAATTTTGGGAGATACAACGAATTGCAAAAATGAGAACAAAGATCCAATTAATCCACCCAACAACACCACATCCCATTTGTCTGCATAACCTGTTGTTACAGAGGCACGTTGATTGGACATGATTAAATGTTTGAATTGCTCCAAGACTTGAAGAGCATAGCCCAAGATAGTTTCCTTTGTATTATTATATACCATCAATACAATATATTTCTAAACTAATAACTTTTTCAAAAACTTACTTGGTGGCCTATTGCTTCGCTTTGATAATAATTCAAAAGTCGAGGGAACAATGGAAGAATAATCGTAAATGAAAATAGATCAATCAATAATGCCTTAAAGACAACACCAACAATACGCTTTTGGTCAAGCTCTTGAACTTTCGTCATAATGTAATTATAAAAATAAAAAACAAAACAAAATAGAAAGAGGTAAAAGGAACACCTAAACAAGTATAAATGATTATAAAAGGCAAAAAATGCATTTAGAACGGAGCCAAGTGTTCCTCCTCAAAAATACCACGCTCAAATGATGATTTACCACGAAAAAACTGTTTGGTTTTAAAAAATGCCAATCATTGGGTTACATATATATAAAGGATAATGAGTGAAACTTTGGTTAACCATCTTGATAGGCTCTAAAACTCGAATTACATGTCGTACCTTTATTTTCCTGTGTAATTCAAAATCAAACCCATCAAGCAATTAATAAGAAGCAGTGGCAAATCATTAAAGAAATTACGTTAATCTAAAACATCATACGAGGATTGAGATATATATATATATATACATTTTTTGCTTTATCCGACAATTGGAAACCGGTGTTAGACGTCTGTCGTAGACGAAACCACATAGAGATGTCAAATACACACTTTGTGCCTAGGGCCATGACCTGTGTGACACCCTCACAAGACGTTACTGCCTTATCAGGTAACATTGCAATATTTTCATTCACGCATCTTATTTTCTTGACGTTGATGGTTTTAGATAATCATAACAAAAAGTAACCAAAAAGCAATTGAATAAAAATGAGATTTATTCAAATATTCTGTTTCCAAAAACCAATAAATCTCAAGCTCATAAATATGATATAATATAACATATTTTATAATATTTTGTATGTGCGATAAAAAGACATATCTTGATGAGTAGAAGTTATAATTAGCTCTCCATTCCAAAGCCATGCATTCTAATCAAGATCATTAGATAAAACCACTATTATAGCTTTTGCTTACATTGATATCACCACCCTGCATATGATGGTACCTTTCATAATTATAAGATTTTCATACAACAAAGATACACTTATATTTCTAAGCAAGAACAATTAAGAATTTTCTGGTCGAATCAATAATAACAGTATTTCATGAGCCTTTATTTTATAAATACAAGCAGGGATGTTGAGATTTTGGTGCTATACCTGGAGTTAGGAGTTTTACAAAGAGCTGCATTTGAATGCGAAAACAAGAAATATGTGGATAATTTACAAATATTTCTCAATGTGTTACAACTCAAAAATGTACTAAAATGTTTGCCAAATACTAAATTTGCCGTATAAAGTATACCAGAAATGTGAATGAATACGAAAAAAAATCCCCCTTTTATAAAATGCATATGACATATGATGAAGCTACATTTTTCATAAAGAAAATATCGAAATTTTGTCACTTTTTTTTTTAAAAAAAAAACAAATTCAAAATTTGGGATGGGGATATACGCGACGACCATTTTTGAGGCAAAACTGAGGGCATTCTATTTTCACGAAAAATTATTATTTTGAAGAAAAATAAATTGCATCCAATTGAACTTCACAGTAGGTTATGAAAGTTGTGTTTTGAAAATATTATGTCCGAGATATGTATCTGCTTTCATGTAGAATCAAAAGTCATTTGGATTAAAATTCGGCAAGATAAGATTTCTGTTATCCTTTTTTTACAGTTGAAAAAAGTAGATTTTAGATAAAATTCAAATAGTCTTCCAGTTCTCTCGTCCAATATTGAGCTTAATCACGTTAACTCTTGAGTGAACGTGTACCTATCCTCTATGAGCCATTGATTTTGTTTGAAAATAGAGAAGTTATGCCAGAATATAGGTGCATTGGTTCAGCACTATGGCCTCCTGGATGCTCTCAGAGCACATGGAAGTACTCAAATGAGGCCGTCAATAGGCTCATGAGGTCATTGTTGCGCTCATATAAGAGTATCTCAGATATTAACTGAAAAGTCAAATAATGAAAAGTTATAAAATAGTATTTTCAGATATAAATTCCTTTTGCTTGGTTAATTACAAGCTTTTTTTTTTTTTTTGGTACGAAACATCATTATATACGTCAAATATTTCGAAAGATATGTGTATTCAAAGTTTCTAAAATTTTGAAGCTTTAAATTTGATGTGGCTACAAGCACATGTCAATTTGCCTACATTTTCTATTAAGATTTGAAGAATGATGCAAAAAACATATATCTTATGATTTGAAATGAGAATAAAATAAAATAAAAAAATGTTAAAAGAATATTCATAAGTTTGACTTGGTTTGGTAAATTTATAAATTAAAAAAAATCAACATTAAATATCGCTGACATTTACAGTGTGTGAGAATTTACTAGACAAAAGAAGCCTACAAAGTAGACGCTAAAACATCACCAGCATTGTAATTGCAACTAATTGTTGCTATTTATTTATTATGAGAAAGAAAAGTTTATTTGAAAGAAAAAATAATGCATAGAAGATTTGTAATTATTGTCGTTTTTTTGCCTATTATTTATGTTAAATATCAACTCAATCCCATATTGAATCTGACATCCAAATGGAATTGAAATAGTATAAATGCTTTTAGAAACCAGGATCTGATGGCCCCTGGCTTCCTTTTTAACTTAATAATAAAGACCCTACCTTCTCCGTGATATAATTACTTGTAGTCTTCTTTATTTTATTGTATTGGAAATAATCGTTATTTACTTATAGCTCTCAATTATACCACACCACCACGACAAAAAAATTATTATGAGAATCTAATAAAATTCATCATCGTCATGATGCAACATATTGCATGATTAAAATGATATCAAACATAAATAAAGAGACGTTTAAAGGACTTTTTGTCCTTGAATTTAATAAATATACAGTCATGATTCGATTTAGTGGACTCAAAAATAAGGGAAATTCGATTTATGGGACACTTTTTTTTCCACCGTTGTTTTTTTCGTAATTTTACTGCTTAAATCCACTAAATCGAATCAATGGATT
>JAEPRC010001045.1:0-12086 GCA_016758945.1 Mucor plumbeus
ATTTTACAACTTTTTTGCTAAAACAACAAGATTTTTTTAGACTTTTCAACTGTAGTAATTTAATCCGTTCCATTCTTACTACAATAGCAAGTATTACATAATTCACCTTCAACTCATATAATAGATATTGATAATCCATACAGACTAAATGAACTCTGGGTTGAAGCGAACTAAGATTTCAGCTCTTGTTAGAATTGAGAGATAGTTTATAGCAGTATTATCTCGTGCAGTATCGTAAATACGCTTTCTCAATTTATCCTCACGAAGCTTTATAAATTTTGCTTTTTTTCACTCACTTCTCGGAATTGATCCAAAAGAAAAGCACTCAATTTTATATACATGTTTAATGACGCGTAGGAAACGCTTCTACTGGGTTTTACTCTAAGTTTCTTGCGTATATCTGCTATAATTTCTTCGTAGGAAAGGTTTGAGTGCGCTTCTTCATTGTAGTGGCAAATAGGCAAATAGCTAATTTTTGCTCGTTTGTTAGCCTTACTCTTTTTTCTTCATAGTGTAATGATGACAATCGATCTTGAACTTAAAGCACCAAACCTTCGGCTCAGATTACTGCTACGCCTTTCATTGGCATTGTTTTTTTGGGCTTGTAAGTTTTTCATAAGTGAAATTGTAGACCTAAAAGAAATAGCTGCACCTTTTTTCTTATGATAGATGTTCAAACCAAAAGTCAAAACTATATTATTAATTTTATTTATAATCGTTTTATTACATAAGCAGTAAAATCCAATTTTGCGGCAAATTTGATTTAGTGGACACTGGGGAATATCCTTAGATGTTCACGGAAAAAAATTATAAAAAAACAAGAAGAATTTAACTAGATAAGTGTAGGGTTTTAATTATCAAGTTAAATTCTAGCTAAGGCCTTATTGTAATAAATAAATGTCCTCTCTATATAGTTTCTACCAGAGAAATTAGTTAATTGTTCTAGATCCATATGTAGCCAATAATATTTCCTGCAGATACATTCCTTAATAGTAGCTAATTGATGTATTTATAGAGTACGTGGGTCCTTGATGGTAATGGTATAATTAAATCCACATTAGGTTTGTGGTTAAGGCACATTATGATCTCTGTTTCATCTGATAACAAATAAAAAGAAGAGAAACTCAATATGGAATAAACAATTACCAATATAGAAATTTAAATTACCACCGATATAAAACCACTATAAACAATATAGATAGAGTTAAGCAATAGACTAAATTATATGGAAAATATACAACGAACAAACAGGTGTATAGATCATTGTTTGTGCTAGGCAAATAATATTGAAATTAGAATAGAATGAAATGTATATAAAAAAGAACTCTTGGTGCAGTAAGAGAGTTCTTCAGTTTTTTTTTTATTAGGTAATAAAGGAAACAATATTCTAGTTAACTTATTATCGTTTTATAATTTTTTTAATTAGTTCTCACTATCAAATCAACTAATTCACAAGGTTAATTGGTCTTTAATATAAATTGTTAGGATCAAAGTTCGGTAGAAAGTTTATATTAGTATGAATTAACATATATAACCTCGGTAGTTTAATGTCTATTCATATATTCATATCAACGGTACTTTAAGTGAGAATCATATATTTAATGGAGATCTAATAGTGGATAAATATGTAGTACATATTCCACAGACACTTTTCTTTCCACCCACAAGTCCACTAAGAAATTAACTCGGTTTATTATTGGTTCAATACTATTTTCCTCAATATTAACTTCTGATTTTGTGATTTAGTGGAATTGTCAAAAAAGATTTTTTGACAAATCTACTATTATATCGAGATATTAAAAAATAGCTGAAATGTTAAATAAATCTTGCCAAAATATTACATTTTATTAAAGATACATCCTTTGGATGTATTTATACACACTCATTATTATAACTATTACGAGGGTTTACTATCTAAGGATATAATGTAAATCAATACAAATGCATTGATCTACTATAACACCAATTATAGATTGAGACCTTGAATGTGAGACCTATTTTGATGTATCTTGACATAACAATAGCAATGAAATTCTTTGTTGGCCAGAATCAGGAAAGCCAAAAGTACCCGTTAAATTGAATTTCCCTTATTCATGTTTCTACTAAATTGAGTCGCAAATGTATCAGCTTATGCATAAATCATTGTGCATTCGGTAAGTTTCAACAACAAGTTGATTACTTATTAATTACACCTACTAAGGTCAGTAAGCTCTCCAGTTCTCGCCGAATATGAATCTAAATGAGCTCCTATTGCAATTGTAGGTACGTTTAGCGTTGATCCACAGAATTATAAAGTTTCAGTCTCCCTAAGTTCTTGTGGGGATATGAAGATGAATACATCCCCTTTTTTTTCTAGTTTGTATGGGTTTGTTTCAGATATTTTTGGGAAAAAATTATAAAATCAAATAAAAGTTTGAAATTAAACTTTAAAATTGCACTTAATGCACAGTAGTAAAGAAACAAATAAAACCACTGGAAAAATGCTCATAATCAATGAATATTAACATACATAGGCTGAAAGTTTAAAAATATATACTACAACTGTAATCCTATCCAAAATTAAAACTTTAGCATCTCGTTAATTTACTAATTAAATTTTAGTAATCAGACACGCACTCTCCAGACTTCAAAAACATTTGTATTCTTGATTTACTTTGATTCAGGAATTAAGTTTTTCTTTTGTGAAACACACAAAGTAAGTGCATGAATGTGAAAACTGTGATGATGAATTTTTTGATTAAAAACATAATATAAGGTTTATTTTTTATACAGTCGAAATAGTCTTTCAGATGTTAAGACAGTAAAAAGAGAAGGGGGTAATGGGGATGATAATAATAATAATAATAATAATATACAAAAAAATAAAAAGACGTTTCTATAAAATTTAAACTTCTATGATTTTTGAAGCAGCTTTTCTCAATCGATTCATAACAGCCATGCCTTCTCTATCTTCGGAAATACCTTCCACAAAGATAAGATCAACAGCACGACCATCTAAATCACGAAGGCCTTTGAACATACCACGAGCAACTTCTTCAGGATGTCCATGACGACCCATTTGAAGCGAAACGCATTCGACATTTTTATCAGTAACAGATGTTGTTTCCCAAACAGCAGTGTCTCCATTTTGTGTAGTTCTCAACATCCCGATCTTAGATACTCCAACACCTGATTCTTGAATAGCCTCTAATTGCTCTTTCCAAGTTTGGTTAAATTTCTGATCAAATGTTGAGTCTGTTTCTTCTTTACGATCAATTAAAATAACCATAGCTTCGGGTGAGTAATGACGATATTTCATGCCAGGAGTTGTAGGTGCTGCTTCTAATTCTTTATCAACAAAATGCTTTCTATATACTTGCAATTTATTCATTCCATCAACTAGTTTTAAAGCTTCATATGTCAATCCACCAGGACGTAAAATAGCGGGAGGATTACGAAGTCCATCTAAAACAGTGCTCTCTACACCAACATCACAGGCACCTCCATCTAAAATCAAAGGAATACGACCTTGAAGATCGTGGAAAACATGACTCGCTAATGTGGGCGAAGGTTTTCCAGATGAGTTAGCAGAGGGAGCAGCTAATGGGAAGCCACATGCCTCGATCAAAGCACGGGCAACAGGATGGGAGGGAAAACGAACAGCTACAGTAGGATGTCCACAAGTAACAGATGTTGGAATTATTGGTGAGGCAGGTAAGATGATAGTCAATGGGCCTGGCCAATGTTGACGAATGACAGGTAAATAAACTTCGGGTACATGATTGTCGGGTAAGATACTTTTCAACATTTCAATTGAAGAAACATGAACGATCAATGGATTATCTTGAGGTCTATTTTTTGCTGCAAAAATTTTAGATACTGCATCTGCATTCAATGCATTTGCTGCAAGACCATAAACAGTTTCTGTAGGAATACCAATAGCTTCATTCTTAGTGAGCCATTCAACTGCTTTTTCAATGGCTGTCTTGTCTTCTTTCGTAGCAATAATGCTAGTGGCATTTTGTTCGGGAAACTCGGTGGCTGTTGCATTTTTCAATGAAAAATTGTTTGCACTCACTTTATACACTTGCGTATCAAACATTGTGGAATAATATGATCGTTGGAGACAAAGATGTGATATTGAAGCAGTCCGAAAGGGAAGCCGCATTTATAAGCTTGTATTAAATGAAAAAAAAAAAAAAATTGTGAAAATAGAATCCCTATCCTTTTACTAACTTGTTACACTGAATTCTAAGCCACGAGCAATCGGTTTGAAGGTATATGTTTCAATATTTGTAAACAAATGTATTGTAGTTGATAGTTTTAAGATAAATCAAAGGGAGCATATACATTGAAATGAATCTTTAGCTATAGATTAATATATAAATTCAATTCAAATGTCAATCAATTAAATATATATATCATCTAAATGTCAACTATAATTGAAAGGCAAATTTGCAAATGTTTTCAACTAGGTTTTTTTTTTTTTTTTTTTTTTGGTAAACATAGAAATTATATATCATAGTAATTATCGATAAAAATAGATCTATAATCCATGGATTTGTTGCTTGTATAGTTGATTGATATATAATGAAAGACATCAATGTACATAAATTTACGCTGTGCAGTGCAACCAAATCATTTTTAAAGCAAACTTCATTATA
The DNA here is from genome assembly GCA_016758945.1 of Mucor plumbeus. Taxonomy (NCBI): domain Eukaryota; kingdom Fungi; phylum Mucoromycota; class Mucoromycetes; order Mucorales; family Mucoraceae; genus Mucor; species Mucor plumbeus. Next base: position 4,644 of record JAEPRC010001045.1, read on the forward strand.
CTTGTACAACGTAGTTCATTATCCTTGGTGCCGAGGGCACGATTGAATCTGAATTTTCGTGATTTTTCAACCTCATTTCTATATATTTCATTTGTTTTAGTTTTTATTATCTCTTAAGCGAAAGAGAAAAGCGCTAAAGAAACTATGCTATCCAACTCGTTCCTAAAGCGTTTTCGAAAGCTAGATGCCTATGCTAAAACATTAGATGATTTTCGAGTACGTACAGCAACAGGTGGAACAGGTAATTTATGATATCGTATCAAATTTTGAGTATTTGGCTAATAATAATCTAGTAACTTTGGTGAGTGCTTTTACTATAATGATGCTCATCTTGTTTGAAGTAATTAGATTTATGACTCCAATTATGCAATCTGAAATTATTGTCGATGGTGGAATTATGGTAAAAGAAATACTCTGAAAAAGTTTGATTATGAATTCATAAACAATTCTTTTTTTTTTTTTTTTTTTTTTTTTTTTTTACATTTTATAGGAAAAACTACCTATTGCCTTTGATATTACATTTCCTCATCTTCCTTGTTACAGTAAATACACAATTGTTGCATTTTATTAAGAATTGATTTTTAAAAAAAAATCCTTTAGTGCTTAGTTTAGATGTCATGGATGAAAGTGGAGAACATATTAGTGAATATGATCACGATGTTTATAAGGAAAGACTTGATACAAGTGGAAAGACAATCTTGAAAGAAAAATCAGAAGGTATAATATTTATGCTACGTGGCAGACAAATTGACAATCTACTAAGCAATTCCCAATCAAAGATTTGCGTAACAAAGCAGCTAAAATGGCAATGGCAAATAATGGCGTTGTGCCTGACGATTATTGTGGACCCTGTTATGGAGCCAATATCGATGGTGTAGCAAATCCTTGTTGTAATACATGTGAGGAAGTGCAACGTGCTTATACTGATATGGGTTGGAGTGCTGATGCAGATAGTTTTGAACAGGTATTTGTCAGTTTATTGAGTCAAATAATTTATTATTGAAATCATGATATTTATAGTGCGTTAGAGAAGGATGGAAAGAAAAAACCACAGCACAATCTCGTGAGGGTTGTCGTATGCATGGTACATTATCTGTTAACAAATTGCGTGGTAACTTTCACTTTTCTGCTGGTAGAGCATTCAGTCAAGGAGGTTCTCATATTCATGATATGTCCTCATTCTTATATAATGAATTTAATCAAAATTTCATGCATGAAATTCATCATTTACAATTTGGATCTCATGAATATAATAGTCATAAACAAAAACGTACGAAATCAAGTGTTCTTATTAACCCGTTGGATAATACAAAATGGGGCAATATGCAAGGTAGAGTCGAACGATAAAAATTCATATAAATATACATTAACATTTTTCCCTAAAAAGCTGCCATGATGTATCAATACTTTTTAAAAATTGTACCTACTGAATTCGATTTTATCAATGGCAAGCAAACCAGAACTTTCCAATATTCAGTCAGCAAGCAAGATCAACCTGTTCATCAAGGTGGTGGATTGCCTGGTGTATTTTTTATGCTTGATCATTCCCCAATGCGTATTATTTATTCAGAATCACGACCTACATTTGGTAGCTTTTTGACTAGTATTTGTGGCATCATTGGTGGTGTATTTAGTGTGGCAAGTATTATTGATAGCATCCTATATAGAGCTGAAAAGATCTCAAAACAAAGAAAGGAAATGTAAATAAAATGCCTACCATGAGACCCGTTCCATAGTATAATTGGTGTAACTGTTGTTAGCGCGAATTCACCCGCTTTTTCGGAGCGACCCTCCACTCTTTTTCAATGAAATATGTATGCTTAAATCCAATTGAGTTTTTTTTTTTTTTACTCACGATGAAGTCAATCTCTTAATGTACAGCACAAACATTAATTGTTCAGAACCCTCATAAATTATATGGTCTCATTATGAGACTGATATGTGTATTAATAGAATTTCACAAAAACGTTGTCAGATTTAAATCGTACGGTGTGTCTTTTATATAGGCATAAATTTTGAGTCCAATTTTAGTGTAGCAATAAAAAAGATCCTTCAAATTGAGCTATGATTTTCGGATAAAAACGTCATAAGATTTATCAAGACATGTGAATAGTTATGATACCATTTACCTGTATATAATACGTCTAGCACAATCGTATCATCCTTCTTCTCTTCTCTCTAACCTTTTTGTTTCCACTTTAAACATCTCAATTATGTCTATTACTCGTGTACACGCTCGTCAAATCTTTGATTCACGCGGTAATCCCACTGTTGAAGTGGAAGTTTCTACCGCTAAAGGTGTATACCGTGCTGGTGTACCTTCTGGTGCTTCAACCGGTATTCATGAAGCTCTCGAGCTTCGTGACAAAATCAAGACTGATTATATGGGAAAGGGTATGTGCAAATGAAATTGAAATAATACAATTTAATCATATGCTAATACAATCATTTAGGTGTTCTTCAAGCCGTTAAAAACGTAGTTGAAATCATTGGCCCTGCTCTCATTGAATCAGGTCTTAATGTCGCTGACCAAAAGGCCATTGACAATTTCCTCTTGGAACTTGATGGTACCGCCAACAAGAACAAGCTTGGTGCAAATGCTCTTTTGGGTGTTTCCTTGGCTGTTGCTAAAGCCGGTGCTGGTGAAAAGAGTGTTCCTCTTTATGTCCATTTTGCTGATTTGGCTGGTTCCAAGCAACCTTTTGTTTTGCCTGTTCCCTCTTTCAATGTTATTAATGGCGGTGAACATGCTGGCAACAAATTAGCTATGCAAGAATTTATGATTATGCCCACTGGTGCAGAAACCTTTACCGAAGCCATGAAGATTGGTACTGAAGTTTACCACAATCTCCATTCTGTCATCAAGGCCAAGTACGGTATTGATGCCGGAAATGTTGGCGATGAAGGTGGTTTTGCTCCTAATATTCAGGACAGCCGTGAAGGTCTTGATTTACTTGTTGCAGCTATTGAGAAGGCTGGTTATACTGGTAAAGTTAAGATCGCTATGGACTGTGCTGCTAGTGAATTTTATATTGATGGAAAGTATGATTTGGATTTCAAGAATCCTGATTCTAATCCTGAAGATCGTCTTACTGGACAACAACTTTCTGAATTATACAAGTCTTTTGCTGAAAAGTATCCTAGTAAGTCATATTATCTACATATAACGGTATAAGTTTTATTAAGCAATTATGCTATATAGTTGTCTCTATTGAAGATGCCTTTGATCAAGATGATTGGGAGAACTGGTCTCATCTCTTGGAGAACTCTGATTTCCAATTAGTAGGTGATGATTTGACTGTTACCAACCCTAAGCGTATTGCTGTTGCTATCGAAAAGAAGGCTTGTAATGCCCTTTTATTAAAGGTTAACCAAATCGGTACTGTCACTGAATCTATCCAAGCTGCTTTGGACTCCCAAGCTGCTGGTTGGGGAGTTATGGTTTCACATCGTTCCGGTACGTTTTTTTCAGATTGAATCTATTAGAAATCGATTATTTTATACTAACATTTACTTTTCTTGAAGGCGAAACTGAGGATTCCACAATTGCTGACCTTGTTGTTGGCCTTCGTACTGGTCAAATCAAGACTGGTGCCCCTTGTAGATCTGAGAGATTGGCTAAATTGAACCAATTGCTTCGTATTGAAGAAGAGTTGGGCAAGAACGCCATTTATGCTGGTGAGAACTTCCGCAAAGCTCATTTATTGTAATTTTCATCATAGAAAAATCACTTTTATGATATGTCTCTATGAATAACAATGTATTAATCCACAAAAAAAAAACATCATTTACACACATTTATTATATATACACTTATATACAGTCAATAGCTATTACTATATTTTATCAACCCCCCCCCCCATTTTATTTCCATAATTAATTGATTTGGAGATTAGTTTCTATTTGACAAACTGCAGTGAATCAAATAAAAAAGTGCCTCTACTTTTGTCCCAACTATTATAATCCATGCATTTCATGAATCAAAATCAGGGAGCTATTGAAAATCCGCTAAATGTGAATAAGAACTTGACTAAAAGAATTATTTCGCTGCTTATACCCACATCTAAAAAGTATCCAAAGTTTCTAACATATTCTTTAGCATGTACAGTATACTCCTCACTTTTTTTTATCAAAAAATAATAAAGAATATACAATGTAAATTAAGAATATTGTGTGCGTGTGTGTTTTTTTTTTAATTTGAATGGTTTATTTTTTACAAACTTTGCGTCTGCTTTTTTGTCAAGGAAAAATCAAAATTATGACATTGTAGATGTAAGGGAAAAACAAAATGCAAAGAAGAGAAGGAGATGAGTTATATATCAATTAAATTATTTACGTGCTTTTTGTCTATACAATAATTAGATATTAGTATGCTGATATAAAATTAAATTTTAATGTAACTTTACCTTGCTTCTTTATCCTCTTCTAATACTTTTTTAATCATTTCATCAATTTCAGTAACTTTAATAATAGCAATCTGCGAACATCTCAACACTTGATCCATCTCTAAAGGTATACCACCTGCTTTTGATAAAGCACAAATTTCTTTATGAATATTCATTGTAATTGTCATGTCGCCTTCTTTGGCTTGTTCTTCAAGATAGCTAGGATCTACTACTAAAAGTTCACTATTTAAAATAGTAGTTAGTTGGATTTGTTTAATGCCTGAATATTGCATACATACCCTTTGTCATAGAACGAAAATGTGATACAAATTGGTATATGATGAATACTTAAAGGAACGGGATTTCTTTGATCGACAGGATGCTACAAGAATGATTTAGTATAAAAGTTAATGCATTATTATATTCAAGCCTTACAATGGTAACTTCTTCACCAGATACTGTAACATCTGGACGTCTAAAATGTAATAAGGCAGTAATAGCTGCTATAGAAGCACAATCAACGAGATTGCCATCATGGTCAAGGAAAAGAAGATCAACACGGATCTGCCACACCTTCTCGCCTGCTACAATACAAAGACCTTCTGTATCAATAGCTCTACTTCTACGCAGTGCTTTTTCGACAATTCTACTGATCAAAACCTCTTCCTCTGAGCGACTGTAAAAACACAATATAAAATTAGCATTATGACAGGTTGTAATTTATGAAAATACATTACGATCCAGATTCAAAAAATGGTGCAGCCATAGGAGAAATTTCTGTATTAATCAAGAATTGACCTTCTGTAGGTTTATCTGCAACTGGTCTAACAACTTCAGCAGAAACGTTGGCAGCAACTCGAGTTCTACCAAGTTGAACTTCGACATAACCATAATCAGAACCTAACTTGATGTCAAGGGAACGCATGTCATAAACTTCACGGCCATCAACACGTCTGTCTTGTCTAAGAGCTTCCAAAAGGAAATTAACCTCATTGACGCTAGGAACTACTTCTTTCACCATTGCAGCTGATTGCTTAATATAAAGAAAAAGAAAAAGAAGCTTGAGCTGCTACTTAAATGAAAGGCTTTTTCCCAAAAGCTTTGCTTTCTTTTGAAAAAGAAGTGGGAGTCACTGTAATGGAGTCACATTAATGTCATTTTTTTCTTTCATGTAAATGTCTTTTTCTTTTGATTTAGCAATTACTACATATCAGAAATTATGTCCAACACAAATCATTCATCAGACCTTTTAAACGTGAGCAACAAAAAAAAATCACTCGGTATGTACTGATCAGTTTAATTTAGTATTTTAAATTTTAACTTTTTTTTTTTTAAATTAGACAATTTGGTGAATACTAATGATACAAGCAATGGCAAGAGCATTAATGACATTTCATCCATGTTTATCTCGGGGGACAAAAAAACATTTGCTATTGGACAGAGTGATAGTATGCTATTATTTGGGTTTGGTTGTTTAGATAATATAATCTAACGAATATTCTAGTTTTGTCCAGAGTTCAAGCTTTTTTACCTCAAATGAAAAATGCAAATGAGCAACTCGCAAAAGCAGATCCTTCCAAACTAGATATCGAAAATGTCAATGACGAAGATGGCCAATATATCGAAATGGTAAATAAATAAATGAAGATTTATATAACGTATCTTAATTTTATTTAACAATCTAGAATCTTGGATTGGGCGTCTATGAAGAGAAAAAGCCTGGACAATCTGATAGTGAAGATGATGATAATAATAACGATGATGAGAAATTGATTATACCTAATAGCACACCTGTTGACAAATCAAAAAAGCCTTCAATTGAAGTCCTTGAGCAATAGAGTAAAAAGTATCTATCTGTCAGATCAAGTTTATAGCAACCTGTCTCTTGTGGATATGCAAAAAGCGGGAGCTAAACTTTAAACCCATTATTCAATTTTAGCATTAATAAAGCAAGCGTGTAGGAAATCTTTGTTACAAATATTGCAAAACAAAAATTCTGAGGGTATATATAAGATAATTGAGAATATTATGTCAACTTCTGTATTCTTTGCTGGGGGATTTTTTTTTTTTTTTTTTTTGAAAGCTGACTTAATTTTTTGGATGAGAGTATTAGCAAGTTCACCTCTAGTTGGGGGTGTAGTTTTAGCCAATATAAATATTCCAATTCGCTATTTGACTTTAAAACAATCCTTCAAGCAAATGAAATATCTAGAAAACTATTATTTGGGTTCAATATATCCAACGAGGATAGCTATAACTATCTATTTAACCAATTGAGCTAATACTCTTGACTACTTGAAATGTAGAGCATATTATGGTAATTGTTCCTAAATTTATTTTATATCACGAAAAACTCAAAAGCAGGTAAAATTCACTGCTTTTCCCTTAAAAACTGAGTTTCGCTTTTCATCCCTAAATTACTTTTTTTCCCACCAAATAACCCCAAGAAAGCATTATATGTCAATGCACTTGAGATATTCAAGCTTGATCCAAAAATGAGTATCTGGAAATATCCTACTTTTTGCAGTTGATATAATTGTTTTAGTGCTAATGTTTCAGATTTTACACGTATTTCATTATCAAAAATTAAAAACTTTAAGCTCTCGTATCTCTACAAAATCCTAAGCCATAGTAACACTTGCTGATAATAAAACTTACTTGTTTTAAAGTTCTTTATAACATATTTAAGTATGAAAAATCCTGAGCACTTTTTTTTTTGTCTCTTTTGACATTTTTTGTAGTAGATTTCAAAATATTTGTTAAATTCAACAACACTTTTTTCACATTCATATGAATACTGTTACTGAGCTCTGTTGTGACCAATTTAGTTCTTTTTAAAATATTTATTTTTCGTGGAGATATCCTCAAAAATGTGTAAAAAAAGAATATTCTCGGTTTTGCTCCAGAAAAAGACCAGTATACCTTTATTCACGGGGTGGTTAAATACACAACAATATTTTATCTATAAAAGGTAACTACACACTGGTGTTTTTTATCCTATCACGTAATATCATTATCCCTATAAACACACATTTTTCACATTTCTTAAATACACATT
>JAEPRC010001046.1:0-12056 GCA_016758945.1 Mucor plumbeus
GCTACTTACGAATAAATTTGAGAAAAAGCCAAAAGGAAAGTAAAAATTACCGAAAAAATTGTAACATACACTTGTCTATTATTTTAATGTATTTACTTTATTTTTAATTATTATCTAATAAAAAAAATTTTCATCTAAAAAAAATATTGGAAAGAGTGTGAGAATAGTACAACAAAAGAAAAAAATAACATAGGGGAAAAACGACAAACATTTTGCGCTAAAAATTACTGCTTGAGCGCTCACTTAATTTTAATTACTACTGCAAAAAATATTTTGAAGGCGTATTAGGGTTTCCTAAGACGTCCCCAGACTGCCTAGAGCTGTAGTGGGCAGACTGCTTATAGTTATATTGTTCTAATATTTGCAAAATTTCCATATATAGAAAAGTCGCTTTGTCCGAGTGGTTAAGGAGTATGACTAGAAATCATATACGCTCTGCGTGCGCAGGTTCAAATCCTGCAGGCGACGATATCTTTTTTGCTAATTTTAAAATGTAGTGTCTGTATTCCTCACTTTGTTTGCTATTGTCGTGTGCAGATATATATGTTTTTAGAGTAGATTTATATAAAGGAGTATTTATGAGATAAAAGATGATCTTTATTGATTATACTGTTACGCCTAATGCTTGTCGTAACTCTCTTTTTGTTGATACTTCTTTTTCTAATAAAACATCTTTATTAAAATCAAATATTTACAATCTTTTAAACTGCCATTCAATATTATATTCTCAAATTACATCCAAGATTATATTAAATCTCAAATTACTCCTGAAACAGACAATTCTCAGGTCAAACCAATTTATGCGGACTCAAGAATAAATCAGGCATGATAAATGTCTTTAGCTTCCATCGCAAATAATTATATTCAAAAACAACAACACACTTAACCCATATATAATCAATCTTTTCTTATCTTACATGGATGATAATATAAACATCCCATTTTATTTCATTTTGTCCATTTTACCAAGGACCTTTTAACAGAGCATTAACTAGTATAAATAACATAAAACGATAACTAAACTAATAAAGATCATCTTACTTCTCATCTTACTTCTCATCATATTATTTCATCTTATTTTACATCTACATTTTCATTTTACTATTATCTTATTGATATTATATTTTATCTTCCTATTTTTCTACAAGATCCCTTGAACTATTATAATATATATTTCATTGTACCTTTTCTTCTTTTATTCATTTCGTTTTATATAAAATTATATAAAGCATTTACTTTAGTTGGACAACTTAAAACCTGGTGCTCATTTAATAGATATTACTGCATTGGCAATATTCTATTTTATTTTAATTCTTTTACTACATATCTACTTTTTCATCCCGTTACTACAAGTTCAACTGTAACAATGTGATAAAGAAAAACTAATAGATTATTGCTAATACAGTAATAACTATTAAATGAGCACCAGGCTTTAAGTTGTCCAACTAAAGTAAATGCTTTATATAATTTTATATAAAACGAAATGAATAAAAGAAGAAAAGGTACAATGAAATATATTATAATAGTTCAAGGGATCTTGTAGTAAAATAAGAAGATAAAAATATAATATCGATAAGATAATATTATAGTGAAAATAAGATAAAAAGTAAAATGAAAATGTAAGATGTAAAATAAGGTGAAATAATAAGATGATTTTATTTAATGTTTTTTTGCAAAGGGGGTTATTTATACTAAACAAAAATAACTAAAAATGAACTGATAAAATATTGATGGAGCTGATAAAGTATAAAATGAATTGATAAAATATAATGGATGTTAAAATATAAAATGAACTGATGATAAGTTATAATGGGTTGTCAAAAATGAAAGATGTCAAAGATAGTGATTTATTGGAAACATTAGCAGTAAAGTCAGTTCGTGCAATCTGATTTGCAACACTAATTAACTTGTTACACAAAAATCAGAGTGTACCTGACACTATTATCAGGTTATCATAGCGTTACAGTTGGACTAATAGTAACTGGATGAAAATGTAATAAAAGAATTAATAAAATAAAATATTGCCAATACAGTAATATCTATCAAATGAGCACCAGGTTTTAAGTTGTCTAACTAAAGTAAATGTTTTGTTTAATTTTTATAAACCGAAATGAATAAGAGAAAATTAGAAAAGATAAAATGAAATATATTTATAATAATTCATCAAGGAATCTTGTTGCAAAATAAAAAGACAAAAATAAAAGGTTAATAAGATAATATCAAGGTGAAAAATAAGATGAAAATGTAAGATAATTTTTATTAGTATAGTTACTATTTTATATTATTTATACTAGTTGATGTTCTGTTAAAGGATTCTTGGCGAAATGGACAAAATGAAATAAAAAGGATGTTTATATTATCATCCACGTAAGATAAGAAAAGATTAGTTCTATATGGGATAAATTTGTTGTTGTTTTAGAATATAAACGTATGTAATTATTTGCGATTAGAGATGAAGGCAACTATTATGCTTGATTTTTACATAAATTGTTTTGACCTGTTTCAGGAGTAATTGAGACGTAATATAAGTTTGAGATATAATTTGGGAATATTATATTGAATGGAAGTTTAAAACAGATTGTAACGACTTAATTGTAATAAAGACGTTTTATTAAAAAAAAAAAAAAAAAAAAAAAAAAAAAAAAAAAAGGAGAGTTTTGGCAAGTATAATGCGTAAAATTAGCATGCATATCATATAAATTCGTAAATAACAAATGCCATATTTTTATACACTTAATTAATCTACAGTAAAACGTATATTTCAGCACATGACATTGCAGCAAAATTCTTTGTAAATCATATCGAAGGCATTTCGATGTCTGTGAGCAACGACATTATTCTGATTCTATTACATTTTGAATAGTTATAGGGCAATGATGCCTATGCATCAGTATATACGAAATCAAGAAGCAATATTTTATTTAATCATGATTATGCCTTATATATTTCTTTACTGCTTCCTTCTAATTTGTTAATTAAACTCTCTTATACACATTTATTTATTCCTCTTTGATTTTTTCTTGTTATTCTTGGAAACTTTGGGTGCCTTTTTAATTGTCTCTTCACTGTCATCAATTTCCAGCGGCTCTTCATCTTCATCTTCATTTGACGATGTAGTTGTATTTACAGCAGTATTAGCATCAGGTAGATTGTAATCTTCCTCTTCCTCTCCCTCTTCTTTCTCTGCTGCTTTTACTTGACTTGTTTTTTTTTTGCCGTTTTCTTTAGCTGATGATTTTTCCTTGTCAACAATTGTAGCGGTATCTGCTGTAGCTTCAAGCTTTTCTCTTGCGACAATGCTCTTTGCTCTTTTAATAGTATCAATATCTACGGTAGGTTCCTCTCCCCTCCCTTCTTCTTGTCGTTGTAATATTTGATTAATATAGGCATACGCATCGCCAAATAATTCTCGCCAATGATCAGCTGGTGGGTTGATAGGAACTAGTTATTATGATTAAGATTAGGAATCCTGGATATTTATAGTATTACATAAATACTCACCATTACTACTGAGATTGTCTATGGCTCTTACAATATGACGTTGGACACCAGATTTTGAATCCTTGCCTATCATTAAAAGCGTTGGAAGCACATTAAAGCAATATTTTTTTTTCTCTCCTGATTTCTTGTTATTTGTAAGCATGGCCTCATTATTTTCCTCTAACGAATATGCATAAAAAACATCAATAAACTTTGCAATTTGAATAATAAAAAAAAAAGTACTAGAAGCTTACCATAAAGAGCTAAATTTGCAAGGCATCGAGCTACATGACGATGTATTTCAATATGCTGAGGGAAAACATGACATACATTACAGATATATTCAAGCAAATGAGGTTGTGACATCAAATTGATTTGTGATTCATCTATAGTATTATGTTTAGTAATATAGATTGAATGCTAACATTTCTTTGACATTAGACTCACTGTTTGTAGCAAAATTTGCCTAAATAAAAGTATTAAAAAAATGTCAAAAATTTATATGTATGCAGATGACTACATTACCAATGCGCAACATGCATGAGAAACTGCTGCTGAATTTAAGGATTGCACTTGAGTTTTGTTATCTTGATCCTTTTTCTTGTCATCGTAATTCTCAACATCTGCATTATCCTTTGACAAATAATAAGCAAGATCGGCAGTTCTTGACTTTTTATAGTTACTATACTGAATTTCTTGAGGCAAAACCACTAATATTGAAATAAGAGCTCTAGATCCATCACCAAATAAAAGAGCAGGCTTATATTTATCTAAATAAAACATAAATTCAAGTCAAAAACTAGTATATAAAATATTGAGTAGAATGCTCCTTACCATTGCGAAGTGATAAATAAGCTACAGTCTTGGCGATGTATTTTCGAACTTCATCATTTGAAGATCTTAATAAAATAGATAGTTTACCTGTCTTTTGTATCAATTCTATAATATCTGCTTGAAAAGAGACAAGAGAACTAATTGCAGATATTGCCTTTGCAGCAAGACTTTGTATAATAGCCACTCGATCAACCGCCTGTTGTTCATCCTCAACAGTTGTAGGAATTTTATCTGAACAAATCCCCTTTTCCAGTTGTAAATTTTGAATGTTAAAAGAAGCTAACATTAGTAACGTAACGAAAACACCATCTGAAATCACTTCCTTCAAACTAAGAATACCAGCCCTTGAAAGTTGATATAAAATGTGTGTACAGTTAATTACAATTTCTAAAATAATACTTTGTCGACTTTCAACAGGATTAGTAATAGTAGATTCGTCTGCGGCAGATGAAGCTGATGGGTTGCTAGTTAAACTGGGTGTCATGATGCTTGAATGAACTGAGTTTGCCGGCGATTTTTTGTTGTTAGAAGATGATTCAATATTTGTATAGAAACGCACAAGGAACAGTAATGGGGGTAAAGCCCATTTTGTGATGATGACAGGCCGAATGGATTCTATATACAAAGATTTAAGTTTGCAGTTCTGTGCCCTATTCTAATTAAAATAATTTTTTTCACCTTTTTCTGCCAACATGGCTAAAATAGTAGTTGTTAAATGATGAAGTTTTATACTTTTTGAAGATCGACAAAGCCAAATAAGAGCATCAACACCACCATATGCGACCATATTATGCAAATCCTTTTCTAAAAAAGAAAAATATGAGTGAAACAAATTATCCCCTTAATTTTTTTATTTTCATACCATCATCTTTTTCGGTTAATTCCAATAATCCTCGCGCGCCATGCATCTATAGTAAACAAAAGGTATATAAATATTGATATGAAAGAAAGTATGCGGGATCAAAATATTAATTACTTGAGTACTTAAACCATGGTCTTCATCAATAGCATAAGTTACGAGATAAGCAACATCAAAACATCCGTTGCAAACTCGCACCGGTTTTGTACCGTATCCAAGTTGAGGTAAAGGAACCTTGCGACTGGAGCAATCATGACAGAATATGTTTCCACTTGATTTCAATAAAATTAGTTACAGATAATCAGTTAAAACGGTAATTGAATGAATTTACCAGTTTCTACAATGATGCTATGCAAAATCGAAAAAAAAGATAAGAATATATATATATATATATAAAAACTAGAGTACTTTATCATCTTACTCTTCTTTTCAAAGGTCCAAAAGTGTTATTACATGAAGAACAATATGCGACATCCATGTCGTTGACCCAAACAGGTCTAGGTAAAAGGAATGTTAATCGGTCATCGTATGTTTGCATTTGAAATTAGGTTAAGGGAAAAAAAAAAGAAGAAAAGAGGGGAAGCCCTTTTGGGAAAGCTTTTCTAAATTGAATCATGCAGTGATGACCTCTCCTCCAATAAGAGCCAATCAAAAACCGTTGTTATTATCTAATACGAGCAGTAGTAAGCTATGTTGGATTTTTATTACTACACTTACTTACAATGATATTAGGTATATACTTGTAGTTAAAGAGTTTTTACTAAAGAATTATAGTATGTATAAGCATTTTTTTAATACTGAAAGTAATGAATGACATGATTTTGTTTATCTTGTCAAGATCAAACATTTTACTGGTAATTTGTAATAAATTCCTTAGGAATGTTTCTTAGTGGTGTATCTCAAAAAGAAATAATAGTGTAATTCATGTTGAAGGGTTTTTACAGAACATCGGCTTGAACAAAATATTATTCCAATGCCTCAATAGTAATTTTTAGTATGGCATGCTTTTGAGCTTTACATTGAGAAACTTTTCTCTCCACCCCGCCGGCCATCCATCAAATAAAATCGCCATGTTTACTATAATTACAGTAGTTGCAGCAACAAAGGCTGCTGTTAGGCACAAATACTACAGCAACAATTGCCAGTAAACAATCTAATACAAATTTTGCATTATTTGTGTTGCCATAGCTAGGTGCAGATATAGATGCTTCCCAGGAAATGCACCATCTCCGCCCTTGTTCGGAACACCTCTCTTTACCTGTAACTTTTATTTTCAGTTCTCTTAAACTTTCTCATGTCCCTTAATTTCATCAGAAAAATGTCCAATACCGTATTATCTACTTGTTCTCCATTCAAGCTTGCTCTTGTTCAAATAGGTGCAGGCGCCGATAAATCCAAAAATTTAAGTCATGCTCGCGATAAGATTATTGAGGCTTCTAAGAATGGTGCTCAAATTGTTGTATTACCTGTATGTAGTATGAATCCACTCAAATTGATAAGAGTAATCAATAATTAATCATCTGTATATAGGAATGCTTTAATTCGCCTTACGGTACTAACTTTTTTCCTGATTATGCTGAGCCTTTGAATGGTGGTGAATCTACAACCATGTTATCTGCTGCTGCAAAGGTAAATATTCTGTTATTATTGTTCTGGATGGATTTCTAAACATGATCGTATCTCTCGCTTATAAAGGAAGCAAATGTATACCTTATTGGTGGTAATGTATAAATTTCGTTACAGTTTCAATTGCTATTCTTTAACATTGAACATTAATAAACAGGCTCTATTCCCGAAAGAGAAGAATCAACTGGTAAAATTTTCAATACATTAACAGCCTATGATCCCTCTGGAAAAATGATTGCAAAACATCGTAAAGTCCACCTTTTTGATATTGATATTCCTGGCGGTATCACTTTCAAGGTAAAAGTGAGATAATACATGTCTCTTGGTATATTTATTCATAATTTGTTTTAGGAAAGTGATGTATTAACTGGTGGAAATTGGTTGACCCACATTGATACAAGTAAGAAGTATAGACATTTATGAAATCGAACGTGGCTAATAGACGTATTTAGAGTATGGTAAATTGGGCGTTGGTATCTGTTATGATATGAGATTCCCCGAAATGGCTACAATTGCTGCTCGTAAAGGTTGTATGGCCATGATTTATCCAGGTGCTTTCAACATGACAACTGGTCCTTTACACTGGGAATTATTACAACGCGCAAGGTAGGAATATTCATAACTAATGTATTTCTGAATCTCATATATTTAAAGAGCTGTTGATAATCAAATGTACGTTGCTGCTTGTGGTCCAGCTCGTGATGAAAACGCTAATTATGTAGCTTGGGGTCATTCTACTATCGTTGATCCAAAGGGAAGTGTTGTAGTTACTTGTGAAGAAAAGGAAACTATTATTTATGCTGACATTGGTAAGATCTATAGTTTATAATTCAATGCATAAAGCGACTCAATATTATATACAAATGTTAGATCCCGAATTAATCAAAACCACTCGTCAATATGTTCCTCTTTATAATCAGCGTAGATTCGATATCTATGGTGATGTATCAGAAACAGTTCAACAAAATGAAGAGGGTCAAGCTACCAAGAAATAAAGTGAAAGTGGGGGAATATACATAAATTTTTATTTTTCAATTAAAACACAGTGCCTAAAGCTTCAAACCAACTTACAATGCTTGAATCAGTTTGAACGCATTCTTTAAACTCTTCAAAATTGATATACCCTTCTCTTTCAGTTTGAATGCTTTTGAATGTCTTGTCAACCATTTCATTAATTGCGCCTTGAGACATGGTTTCCATGATAGGAAATTTTTCTTCCCAAGCTTTTTTACCTTGCTGTGAATGTTGCAAATGTTGTTCTTTTTTTGGTTGTGCTGCTGTTGTTGATGTCTCATTGTCATTATATTTAGAAGACATGGATAAGCGTTGACTATCCGAACGTAGTACATTATCTGTCATATCATCTACTTGAGCTTCTGAGGCACTAGAGAGCGCCTGCGCTTGTTCAGCTTCTATTGCGTATTGTCGCAAAAAATGATCTTCTTTCAAAGGATATCGTCTTTTTTTATTTTTTTTGGTATTGGAAGGACCTGCTACTGCCAAATCTTGATTGCTATTGTTACTGCTTCCTATTACTTTCGTTTCTTCGTCTTCTTCGTCTTCATCATCGTCTTCTTCGCTTAAATTTCTATCAGAAGGTGTTGATGGCATTGCTACATTAAACGCAGCACTTACTGGTTGAGATGCAGAAAATTCAAAAGTATCCATCATCTCATCCTCCATAGCGCTGACTACATCTCTTACTAACTCCATTGATAGGTAGAAATAGGATTTATACATTCGATATAATTCGTCTCGAGATATATATCCATCCTCATCTAAATCGTAACCTTTGAATGCATCTATGTTGCAGTCGAGTCAATCGTTGATAAATATGAAATTTTTGATAAACATCTTACATTCTATCTTTTCATCTAAATTTCCTTTGCATAATACACTTAACCCTGCTACGATTTCTGGGAAGTTAATAACATTATCACCGTCCTGATCAAAGAATGCAAAAATTCGTTCCGTTATGAGATTTTTTTCCAGACCCAAAGGACCCAAGCATTGTTCAAATGTCTCTCTATCTATACCACCTTCATCTTTATCTACGGTGGATAATGACTTGAATTGTTCATATAATGCCTCTAACTCCACTTGATCAACTATAAAATGGAAAATTAGCATTATACATGATTGTTTATATCAGTTCATATCCAAACTTACAGTGTGATGTATGTTGTAATTCACGATATTTCTCTGCAGATATAGGTGGTTTATTGTGATGTTTTCCTGAATAAAATGCGGGTAGCAATGCGCTTCTTGGATTTGCAAGTGGTGGAATTGGAATGCGTATTTTCAAGAATACATGTGTATTAACATGACTATTTGCGCCTTCACACATTTCGCATAAATCGAAATCTACACAATTAGCACATTTGTATCGAACACCTCTAATAGGTGACATATTGCATTTATTGCATGTTATGCCTCCTAATGTAAATAATTTTAATCATACAAAAACTATAATATATATATATACAAACTTACGATGAATAAACCCCTCTAGATGTGCATTATTTAGTTATTATTTACTCTTAATTCATTTTTATATTTGCTGTACCTTTGCGCGACTGATTTTCGGATATTGCATGAAGTAAATTCAATAAATTTCGATTGTCATCTTCTCCCCACTCTTTAAATAATGATAGCATTTTTCTATTATCAGCATCTTCCTCAGTTTCTGATATAATAGAATTTGGATCAATATCATTATTTTCTACTAGATTACGGTTGTTATTGTTTCTTCGTCTACGAACGGTTCGAGAACGTCGAAGTCGATTTGGTCGATTATTTGTGGATGTATTTTCATTAGAAATTGCGTTTGTTGATGTGCTATTTTGAACTGTCGAAGAAGAAAATGAATTTGAATTTGTATCTTTTTTGTTTTTGAAATAAGAAACTGCAGCTATAGCTGCAAGTCCAGTAAGAGCACCCGAGATGACTAGAATTGCTTGAGATATCCGAGGTGCCATTATTTGTATGTTATTTTACTAGTATCAAATAAAAAAGAGAAAAACTAAATTCACAATAATGGAAATGATGAAACAAGACTGCTCAAATGTTAAACTGTATGTTAGTGCTTCCACAAAAGTTGCTACTAATGCGAGGGGGTTTAGAAACTTGACAAAGCAAGCTTTTTGCTACTAAAAAAACTTTTTTTCGCCTCCTTCTACTATGATAGGACCTGCTATACCTGAAGCATTATTAAAAAAAAAGCAAAACGAAGCTGAAATTGCTATTTCTTTTTCTGATGAAGAAGAAAATTTACAACCTACTGCTGGTCCTCAGATACCTGCACATTTATTAGAAAAAAAGAGACAAAACAACGATGATATTGAATCAATTGGTCCTCAAATACCTCAACATATTTTTCAGCAAAAAGCATCTACATCCAATGCAAGTAGTGATAAAATTGCTATTTCTGATGAAGGTGATGAGGATGCTGGGATAACAGGTCCTCAAATTCCTCAACATATCTTGGATCAGAAAAAAGCTTCATTGCCATTAAAAGAAATTGAAGAGGTTGAGAATCCAATTGATTTTGCACCTGCACTTCCTCCTGATCTTTTGGAACAACGTCAAAACCAAAAGCAACCTTCATCACCACCGCAAAAACAACAACAAGCAGGCAATAGAAGACGCAGACCTGTTGGTCCTAGTTTCCCAACAGGGCCACTGCCTCCTTCTAATGATGAAGATGAATTCATTGTCGGTCCAGCATTACCAAAGAATTATAATCCAGAAGAAGAAGCTAAATATTCTGCAATTCAAGCCATTGAGGAGCGTGCTCGTTCAACAAAGGAAGCAATAGAGCAGGTAAAACCGGAGAAGTGTATATACATTTTGGAAATTGTTAATTTTTTTATATAATATAGAAAGAAGCTTACAAGAATAAAGTGGAAAGACCTGAATGGATGTTGGTGCCTCCCGAGGTAGACTATTTAAAAAAGGCAGGCTCTGGAAAATCTCGACAATTTACAAACAAAACTATGGCTCCTGAGGATCTTGATTCCACTGGTTGGACAGAAACACCAGCAGAAAAACAGCGTCGATTAGAGGAACAGCGTTTAGGTAAAAGAAAGGCTGTTGCTGAAGATACTGGGCCATCTCAGATAGATTTGGAAAGACATCGAAATGTTCAACGATACAATGTAAGTTTTTTAGTTTATTTTTACTTGATAAAATATAATTAACACGGCTCTATTAGATGCAAAAAAGACCCTTGACATTGTTGGAGTTACATCAACAGAAGAAAAAGAAAGATAGAAAACAAAATGGTCTTAGTGCAGAAGAAGACGTAACTAAGCGTGCTTTTGATCGTGAAAAGGATTTAGTGGGCCATAAGAAAATCAGCAAAAAGGATAAAGAAGAGTTTTTGAGAAAGACGACTGAATTAGGCTCCAAGTTTGGTTATGGAAAGAACTCATTTTTGTAAATAAATTTTTCAACAAGCTGTTTTTCAATAGTTAACTCTAGTTCTTTTTTTTTTGTTTTATAATCACCCATTAAGTAGCTAATAACGAACCACTACAGTAATGATGATTTAAAATTTGCAATAACATATAACATACCCATTTCAAATAATTCTACAGGTCTCAAAACACAAAAAATCAAAGTTTCATATTTGACCTTGCATACTTATAAACGAAAACTCTACTTTGATGGTGTTTAATTAAAAAAATTTAACAAAACCATCCTAAAACGCACAAAGCTAAATAAAGTAAAATTAATCACGTGATTAAATCAGAAATTTTAACAATGCTTTATAACTTGGCATTATATGCTAGTATTGTTGTCGTAATCGTTATGTACTTATAACTGAAGGCTAATAGGTAATAGGTAGTTTATTTATGTCTTGTATGTTTAGTCTGTACGGATCAACTGTTAATAAATGTAGTAATAAGATTTATATTTTAGAAAGAAGTTAAGTTTATTATTGAACTGTAGAACATCAGTTTATCTATTCATAAGTAGTAAAACCAAATATCAAACAAATCTTTCGATCGCAGAGGAATGATGTGAGAGACAAATAGATCACGTGATAGAGAAAAAATTCAGTATATTTGTGTAAATATATTTATGTATGCACATAGCAATATTGTCAGTGTAGGTTCGGTAAGTACCCACTACGGCGCAACGGGGTGGTCCAAAGGACCGGTTCACCGGTCCATTTGAGACTATTTATAAACAGGTCCAAAGATATCTTAATGGAGACGGTTGAGTGGTCCATGGACCGATTTTTTAAAAAGTG
>JAEPRC010001047.1:0-12054 GCA_016758945.1 Mucor plumbeus
GGAGGTACAGCCTATCTGATCTCCTGTGCTCTGGTCAAATCAGTGACGTCAAGTGTCTGTGATAGGCACTTTCACTTGACATGAAACATACAAAATAGAAAGAAGAACAATTAGTAAAGAATTTATGTGTATTATGTATCTTTTTTTTTTTGCTTACCTTGATCAGTTAAAAGATAGAAGAGAAACGAAATGATGTAAGGAAATAGAACAATTAGTTAGTTAATTGTAATGTATTATTTGTTATTGTTATTATTTTGCTTACCTTAATTGCTATAAAAAAAAAGAAAAAAAAAAAGGAAAAAAAAAGGATTTTTTAGTTTTTTGAAAATTAGATGACGTTCTAACTCTTAGATCCAATCAAATTCTTCTGTTTTTTACATTTTTGAATGACGGCAACTCTAACTTCCAATGAGATGAAAGCCCAAAAATAGGCGTACGAAGAAAAATAGCAAAACTGTATGAAAATACATGAAATACACAGAAAGTGAAATACAGTAAAGCAACTAATAAAACAACATGAAATGGAAAGCAGCCCTTCCAGTTTTTATATCAAATCGCCCTTTTGAGGAAAATTATAACGGTTACTTTGGTTTTATTAAAGGACTAGAAAATTGTAAAGATTTTTAAAGTTGAAGTTTTTGAAAAATTTAGTAAAATTATTCATAGAGAACTATAAAATTTGCAAACTAATTTCCAGTATTCATATCTAAATTCTACGTCTAAATAGCTATCTTTTAGCACTAAATTAGTAATAGGTTTGGCAATTTTTATTATTACTAGGAAAAACTTGAAAAACCAACATGAAATGAACACAAAACTCAATAATAATGCAACCAAAGTTAAAGTAATTAAATAAATGTTGACAGATTCAAATTCTCTCAATGAGTTTTTATTTTCTCTAAAATCTAAAATAAACTTATCAATTTATACCACTAATTTCTACAACATCATTTTTTGGTAAAAAATTTAAAAACAATTCAATTTTATTCCAAAAACTAATAAAGAGCCAATCAATACGTTCTGTATATAGTTCTAATCAAAATATCTGAATTGGGCGGATTAAGAGCAACATTTTGATATCAGATTTACTTGGAGATAATTACATTTTTATAGTATAATAATTCATTATGGTGCGTTACCTTGAAGGTTTTATTAACGTAACTTCAATAGCAGTTATGGCTGAAATGCCAAAAGTATGATTGAAAATCAAGTCAGTAAAGATCTAGTTAGTGTTTGTAAGAAGCTGTTCCACATTAAATCACTCCCACACGCTTAATAATTTAAGCATGCATAAATTACCCGATAGTAATTTGCTAGTAACATTTAATAATCGCTGTAAATACCAAATGGATTCAGGAAATCTATTTGAACCTTGCTGTGCTTTTAAACTACCTCTCTACCTGTTATATCAGAGTATAATAGATATGGCTCTACTGTAATTGTATTCTCCGGATATTGTTATTTTCACACTCTTAATAACTATTTGTATCACCTGATGATCTCTTTTATAATATAATCTCATTCTCTACATTGAATAAAGCCCATCTTTTACTCTTGCCTAATTCTTATTACAGTGACTCACAAAACTGTCCCAATGTTTTGCACTTTTGGCTTTTTGGCCGATTATCGAGGTAAAATTGCGTGAAACATGCACTTAAAAATTTTACAGTTAGAAAGATAGACATCTTTTATGTCTAAAAAGTGCTTACTGCTATAAGAAACCCTATCAATCACAGACGGTGCTGTCACCTAAAGTCAACTAGTACATTTGTACAGTTTTGATGCCTGTTTTCAAAATTTACAAAATGACCCAAAACAGAACCAGTAGTTGGATTGTGCTCCTGAGAGGCTATCAATAAACGCAAATACGTCTGCAAAATCAAAATACTCCAAAAAACCGGACTTTAAATATATATTGCTTCATTTTTGATTACCCAATATTTAGTGCAGTAAATAACGAAGTTGTTTACTAAAATAAAAAAATACAAAAATAAAAGCGATAGAAATACAATTATAATCAGCTAAAGTTTTATTACAAAAGATTTCTGAAGATTAAATATAATTGAAAAAGTATGAGGGTATTTATAGTGATTTAGAGAACTTGTATACCATCAGACTTGAATGGAGTAATCTTCTAATTTTGAGTTGTTGCTACTAATATTATATTGAAAGGATAAATCATGCAAAGCATCGACCATAAAGGGTTATATGTCAAGTGCGACAATGTGGGCCTTTTGGGAGCTATTGGCTATATCTATTTAGGTAACCTTGATTTTAAGGTGTGAATTCTAATGTGTGCTTGAAATCGTATTCATTGGTAGTGTATCTATGACACAGGGGAATAGTTGATTAAACTTAATATCTTTGATATTTTATTTATTGAATTAGGTAAAATACTTCTTGGTATATAAGTCATTTGTGTAATCGATTGCACTGTGATCAAGGATGCTATCGTTCACACGACATGTATTGGTTCAAAAGTATTTTGTATTTTCGCATGCGTTTGTTATTGTGTTCACTTTGAGTATCTCTTTATTATTGCTGCACTTTAATATTTCAAGTGGCATGAACTCTGTGAGTGATACTTGTAAATTAAGTTATTTTATGATTATCAAGCTTTTAGTATGTAATTCCACTGCATTTAGTATGAAAGAAATATCACATGACCAGAAAAATTGTACAATTTCTTTGCTCAGATATGGTAACTCATTACGTTTTGTAGCTTAAAAAGTTGATGTAGGTAAGTCAACTATAAAAAGGTTCAAAAAAGAGGACTGTGGTGATTGTAAGGTATCCAAAGGTGGTCGTCCTCGGTTGATTCAAGGTGCGGATGAAAGATATGTGGTACGTAAGATCACAAAGGACAGTACCAAGAGTGCCAAGGAGGTTTCCAAAATGTTGATAGATGATGCTGGGATCAGAATCAGTGCTCAAATTATACAGAGAAACCTTCATTGAGCCGGGTTAAAGGCTGTTATGTTGTCAAGTCTACACATAATTTTATATCATATCAAGATGTACGCAAGCGTCTTGAATTAAGTCATAAGTGCAAGGATTACACAATTGAGAATCGGAAACATGTCGTTTCATCAGACAATATCAAAATCAATTGTTTTGGCTTGGAAGGCTGCTTCTGGGAATGGATTAGGTCAGGTGACGATCTTCAATCTCATTAGGTTGAGTTCAAGACAAAAAATAGTGGTGGCAGTTTAATGCTTTAGAGTGCCATTACGAATGTCGGGATTGATTGGTTTTGCAAGATTGATAGCAATATAAAGCAGACGTTGTACAAGAATATCTTAAAAGTCGAATTGGAGCTTACCTTGAAGGTTGTATGCAAGAAATTAGGCTTCCGCCAAGATCAAATAATCTTTCAATATGACAATGACTCCATGCACACATCCAACTCGGTTGGGAAATATCTCAGTGAGCAAGTATATGGAGTTATAAAGTGGCTTCCTCAATCATCAAATCTTAATCCAATCGAAAACATGTAGGTTTTGTTGAAAAAACAACTCAATGAATACGAGACAGCCTGTAATGGCATTTTGAAGTTACAGGAACGTGTAAAGGAGATTTAATATGAGACAATTATTACGAAAGAAGTCCAAAAGGTTATAGAGAGTATGCCAAATTGTAATAAAATGTGTCTTAGGAAAAAGGGTTATTGGACCAAGTATTAAGCAAAAAAAAATATTTTTTAAAAACAGGCATCAAAACTGTACAAATGTACTAGTTGACTTTAGGTGACAGCACCGTCTGTGATTGATAGGGTTTCTTATAGCAGTAAGCACTTTTTAGACATAAAAGATGTCTATCTTTCTAACTGTAAAATTTTTAAGTGCATGTTTCACGCAATTTTACCTCGATAATCGGCCAAAAAGCCAAAAGTGCAAAACATTGGGACAGTTTTGTGAGTCACTGTAGTTGAATTACTCTTAAAGTTTATAAATAAAAATACAATTTAAAAAGAAAATAATGTATCAGCTTTTCCAACTGTATATAAAAACTAAAAGAAGTCTGAAGTTTATTAAGATATAAAAGTATGGGTCTTTTATATCAGTTCATTATTTACTACTGAGAATATAACTATAGAACCAATAGATCAATATGATAAGTATTTATCCATGTTGATTTAACAAATCAGGAAAACAATATGCTGAGTGCTTTTCCTAATTGACATGTTTCAAGTTTAGTATTTGTCTTGTTCTTGTTTAATTTGTTGATGGAAGGTCCGTACCTGGAGATCTAATTATATTAATAGCGCCGCCTATTAATATTGAGTTTGACATGAGTTAATTGTGCTACTGAGCCACATGGAAAAGTAGAATATCCGTAGTTGATACTTCCTTCTGAAGTATTGGTTATACTATGGATTTGTCCAAGCCACAATCATAGTATCTTGACTATCAGGTTAGGATGTAGATTTGTAGAAGGTGACATGGAATACAGCATTAGTTACGATATATACCACTACTATCTTTAATAAACTTAGAAGAGTTATAATTATATTTCCCATATTATTGCTTTTTTAATGTTTTTTTTTTGCCGCACCGGCCTCCAGTTCATCTCTGGTGGTGGGCCTATTTGGGTTTGTATTGAGTCTACGCTTCAATTGCGGTACCAGACGTATTCAATTAAGTTCAAATTTGGACTCTAGGCTGGCCAATTCCTAATCTTTTTAAATAAACAACCGTTCGCACTAAACCAGTTTTGTGTACCCCCAGAAGTGCTCGACGTGGCATTGTCCTGCTAGAAACGGATGACATTACGATTCATATCATATTACTCAAAGGTGTACAAGAGAGAAGTTCGCAAGACATCAACATAAACACTTGAATCTACCGAGTAGTCCATATAACTGTAGTACTGTAGTCGGGGCCATTTGCTGTTATACAATATAACCCCCGAAAAGAACGCTTCCACCATTTCCCTCTATGTAAGATTTTGTCTGATAAGGCTGCGGTCGGTTTTCGAGGATATTGAACAGCCATTTTAGAGCCAATCCCATTTCTAACTCATATTGAAGTGTAATTATTATAAGTAATAGCCTTTTAAGCCAAGACTTTAAAGCTCTTGGATCTGTCTTTATCCACTAGTTCTTCTAATAATAATAAAGCCTACGTTCTCCATAATAAATGTTGTAAGACTTTATTATTATTATTTGTTTCTAGAAGTAAGATTTATCCACAAATAACTCTCAGCTGCAAAATGTCACCGTCATCAGATCAATAATAAGGATTGCCATCTGAGCCCCACATATTAACTCTAGTTTTGTCAAAAAATACCCGCTGGCTCCACTGGTTTACCGTTCGATGCTGGTTGTTTTTGGGCCATACCAGCCGAAGAGTCTTGTTTTTTTTGTTGCAAAAGTTGGTCTTAATTTTTCTCCTTGGTTCAAAGCCCATTCTCTTAAGTAAGTTGCAAACCCCAGAAGACAAAGACATACCAACTTTAATCAGCAGTCTTATATACTCTTGAATAGCCTTGGAACCACCTTGTCTACCATTTCGAAGCATTCTTGCAATGTATTGTTGAGTTGATACACTGACAAATGATGGTCTTCCTCCAGCTGATAATGTTGCAGTGGGCAAAAACTTCTTCTTGTAGTCAGTGAGAATAGATAATGGAACAGATAAATAGCCTTTTCTAATAACAGAGAAGGGGGTATTTTGAAACAACAAAAATTTTATTGAATTTTGAAGGAACAGAAAGTGGGCTAACCATGGAGTAAAAAGGTCTGAAAAAGACAAGATAGTAGTCAAAAAATGGGAGGCAACGGGTGAAATTGGTAGAATTTTTATACTTTTTTTGTATGTTTCAGATACTAAAAAATTATAGCATTCCTCGTGCAAATGTTAAAAATTTTCCGATATTGTATGATGAAATATTTATGCACCCATTTACTTTCGCTTTTCCCAATATTTGCATTCCCCTCTTTACTTTTATGGTGTCACTTCGTATACTCTCTCTACAGAAGTGTAAACTGTATTATTTAAAAGCCCTTAATGCCGCCTTTAAAACCTTTTCTCATTAAATTTAATAACTGTATTTTATTTTTTACTATGAATTTACAAGAAACTTTTGTAAATTCAACTAGCTTATTTGAATTGGAAAACTATTTTATTATCTTGTTTCAATTCACAATGAGTTGTTCCATTCTTAATTACTTTATTGTCTAATTTAAACATCCCCTACATACCATTGCATTGCAAAAAAATAACAATTTCGACGAATTTTTTCCTAATTTTTATACATCTCAGGTGTGGCGGTAGTTTAAAATAAGAAACTTTCCGATAATGAAAAAATTGATAAAAACAATCCTAAATTTTTTAAATGCAAATTTGACGTCAAAACTGTATAGTAATTTGGCTGGCGTTATTAAGTAACCTCAGCATAAAATTTAATTTTGCATCTAATGATTTACTTATTTTAAAATTTTATCACCAAAAATATTGTTAAAAACGCAAAAACATAAAAATTAATTTTTAGTGATTCTAAGAATACTTCTATAGTAGAGTTTTAAATTTAATTGTGCAGACAAATAGCGCAAAACAATACCTATTATTTGAGGCATTATTTGTCACTCTAGCTCTATTTTTCATAGAGTTATTAGCTTTCTTCGAAAAAGTCAAATTTTGGACGAGGGTATACAAGGAGAAATTGATGATTTTTTCGTAATTAATTTTATAGTAGAATATAATAAAACTAACCGAAAGAATCATTTTTGGCTTATAAAGTATTTGCTTAAAAGGTTGCTATCTCGAGTTATAGTCCATTGAAGTTGCGTGTTTATACGCTTTTAATGTGATTAGCTCTATTAATAGTGTATGAGATTAATTGGGATTTTTGCTAAATTTATTTTGCTCCTTTGTACATCTGTTTTAAAACATTGCTCTTTGGGATTACTTTAAAATTGCAAGAGTTATCAACTAAAAAGTGAGTTTTGTAGCAATTTTCTCGGTATTTTAAAATAAAGTCAGCATAAAACGGAGTTTAATAATTTAATCCCTGTAATTTGAGCTCGATATGTATTAAATTTACTTTTTACAGGGGCTTTTTGGTGCAACCTTTTGGGCAACGTTGTAAAAAGTACTCTAACATTCGCATTATGGCCTCCTGTATTGTAATAAATTATAAAATCAAGGGGTTGTCAATTTCAAGGAAATTAAATTTTCGGTTTTAGGAATTAATTATCGAGTGCACGGACGGAAATTTTTGCAGTCGCTAAATTTACAAAAAATCGGGAATTTATAAATTTGATGAATAAGTTTTTATCGAATTTTTTGATCTTGAGGTGTATAAACTTATGGATAGTAAGGTTATACGCAGAAATAATTAGAAACACAGGAGTAAAGTTATACTGTAATAAATTATAAAATCAAGGGGTTGTCAATTGGAATAATATAATATGTGAATTATAAAATTGACTTTGATTATTCTATGATTTTGGGGGAAGAGGTTGGTGTTACTAATAGTAATTGCTGATTACTACTATACGATTAATACTTATGATTGAATTATATTGGGTTATATAACAATTGGTTATTAAGTATCAATGATAATTGAGTAATAAAATATATCTTTTTGGAATGGGGTTAAATATATATAGGGAAGAAAGAAACAGATAAATTCACTGATGTTCATTTAGTCTGCATAGATTATTGGTATTTATATGGCTTGAGAGTTGGTTATATACTAATTGGGTTGAAGTAAGAATGTAATGGATCAAATCATTACATAAAGTTTTGAAGGTTTTCAAAGATACAAACCACACTTTTTATATGCAAATATAAATGCAGTTGCTTAAAAAAACGTGCATCAAAATTATCTATCGACCTAGCTATTGGCGAACGTTTAAGCTATATTTTTCATAGAGAAAAAAAATTGGCCATTTTTTTCTTCAAATTTAAAATTTGAAACGAGGTTATACTACTGGTCTTTTTTAGATGCAAAATTGGGGCTATTCTGTTTTACGCATTCTTGAGGATATCGCTACAAAAAATTAATACTTTTAAAAAAAACCTAAAGTGCACTTGATAGTCCTTACTGAGCGCTATAACAAGAACAAAAATCAACTGCTTTTCGATTCAACGAATTTTCTTAAATTTATTTCAAAAAATGTCAAAAAGAGAAAGAAAAAAAATGCCCAATTTTTTTTTATACTTAAATATTATGGTATAAAGAGCTTAAAACAGATAAGTTTTATTATTGAAGAGTGCTGGTATAGTTTAGTTTTTGAAAAGACATGAGATCTCGAAGTTTTAATTTTTAATAGCAAAATACGTGTAAAAATTTAAAACATTAGAACAGAAAAAGTTATATCAACTGCAAAAAATAGAATATTTTTGCATATCCGTTTTTGGGTTAAAATTGAAAATCTCAGGCACATTGGCATATAGTTTTTTTGTTGCTGTCGTTTAATGAAAAGAAAAGGTATTAAAGATTAAGGATGCAAAAAAGTAAGATCCAGTTTTCAAGAAAAAAGAAAATGTGTTTCATGCGCTTTTGAGACTTCCGTGAAATATAAAATAAATATAGGAATAGTCAGTGGTAAAAAAAAAACGTACCATATACAAGTCGGTTTTTAGTTTTTTTCAAAATATATTATGAATTTTGATGGAGAGCATAATTAATAAAGCAATCTATATACAGTGAGCCAAATTACTGACCCAAAAACATGCTACAAAATGGTGATGTTCATAAAATTGATTAAAAGAAAAACAAGGATGCTTTAAAACAATTTTGATCCTCCTCGTTTCTCCTATTATATCGTTATAAAAATTATATTTTATGTATGTATACTTTTATTTGATTTAATTATATTTTCCCAAAGATATTAGTTAGATCTTCCTCTCCCCCGGTATGTGATATGGGTGAAATCATAAGGACAGAATTGAGGATCTTATAGTTAAATCGAAGGACTAAATTTTACATCAAATAAAATAAATCAGTTAATACTGTCTAAATAGCGAAAAATAACAGAAAAGTCATATCTCAACAACTTTTCATTTACTGAAAAAAGACAAGAGAAAAAAGAGACACGCAGTTAAAGGGTTTGTTCTGATCCGTAGTGTATGCTTATCAGAAACTACGCACTTGGTATTGATTTTCAGCATTTTGGCTACCGATTTGCATTATTTCAACTTTTTTATATAAAAGATTAGAAAACACCAACTGAAATTCCTTGGCTCATTGCAATAAAGTTACAATAGTATTTTCACTTTAAATTCAGACATTTCAGGGAAATATTTGGACAAATTTCCAATTGAATTTTGAAGGATTGTAGTTGTATATTGAGACAAACCCGAAATAAAATTTAGGCACGATGAGAATGTAAATTCATAGAGATTGGAAATAATCTTTTTATCACGGCTTTATTATACAACTCTACGGTCTGTGAGGTTGGCTGGCCTTCGGGTTGATTCTACTATGTAAGTAATTGTTTGTTATCAAAATGGAATATTTTTACTAAATATCTTTTTCCTACATTTTTTCTTACATTCGTCTTAAATAATTCTTTGCTTGTTCTCATTTGGTCTCATATCTCACCCCCATTTTACCCAAATTTTACTCTGTTTCATCTAAACTTTAATTTTATTTCATCTGAGAAATTAATAATTTTGTCTGAATTTAAGATAATTAAATTAATGCGACTCAAGATGCAGATACTCAATCCATATGATCCATACCATTTGTAGCATTTTGGATATATGTAAATACTTTTTGAAATATGTTGCATAATGTTAGAGTAGAAAAAAGTGCATAAACTAGTATTAATCATTATTTTGACAAAAGAAAAAAAAAGGCAATGATATTTATATTACAGTTAAAAGGAGAAAAAATAAGTATATGTATAACAAAGGAAAATAGGAGGGGAAAGGGGGAGAGGGGGTAAGGGCATTATTTACGAGCGAAATAGCTATAAATATTATGACTTCAATGTGATACAATGGGCTTAATTATCATGTATTATTCATTGTTTGGTTATTGATATAATAATCTGCGGCTGTAGTATCAACAGTGTGATTATTACCATAGCTCAAACAAAACCCTTGATCGGGATCTTCAGATACTTTATCAGTTGTTGGGTTCACACGCACCACATTACATATAGCAACTGATTGAGGATATGGACTTAAAAATTCTAATGGTCTATATTTGAGCACACCTCTGACCACAAGTCCGTATGGGTACCGAATGATGCGAGACCTATATATCATATACAAACCATTAATCATCATAATAAATCCCAGACCAAGTAATAAATTACCATCGTTCATTTCCACTTTTATCAGCACCTGGCGATTTAATGCGAATTTGACTGATGGCAGTTTCAGGGTTTTTTGATATTAAGGATGAAGGAAAGGACAATGGTTCATCAAAATGATAAAAGCTACCCAAGTACTCTGCAGGATCTACACCTCGTGCAATGGGGGGTAAAGAATTCATGGGGACTACTTGACTAAATGCAAATACACTGATATCTGCTTCTGCTACATGAACTGTCCAAACGTTTGAATTGATAGCATTGATATGCAAATCAAATATGAGTTCCTTATCTGATGATAAAACGCGACTAATTCCCACATTTAATCCTTCAAGTGGTTTCGCAAGATATGTTATACATAAAAACAATACAACCATAAGTGATATTAGAAAAATTAAGGTATTTCGTAATAATCGCGAACTTGTTTATGCGTAAAGTTAGTTTTTTTTGATGCAATGCCTCTTTTTTTTTCAGTTACCATGCATTTGTTTGTTTTCTATGTCTACTTTGATATGTTTGCTGCTGTTGTTGTTGCTGTGATCTTCTGGTTGGGAGAGGTTGAGTAGCCAACAAATGCTGAGCCTCTTCATCATCAGTTGTGTATCCTCCATCGCCGCTGATACCATAATTTGTATATAATTTGCGTCTACTACCAGCTCCACTTTGATATAAAGAAGGACTATTTTTACCATCAATCCAATCTTTTGTCTGATTATACGGATGATCCATTACATAACTTCTAAGCTTTGGACGAGTAAAATTTTCTTCTCTTTCCTGCTGTTTATAAATTGCTTTTGAATCTGATTTACTTTTGAACAAAATGGGACGAAGTAGATCCCCTAAAAAGCCTGAAGAAGATTTTGTCGGTATCAAATCTTGTTGGGAAGAATTGTTTATAAATGATCGCGTTGATTGAGGTCTATAAAGTGATGAAGGTGTAATACGATGAATAGTGTCTGTTGAACTCATATGATATGTAGTTGTTGTTTCTGTATTATTACCACTGTAAGGATATACATATTGCTCATTTTCATCGGAGTCTATCATGGCATTGTTGCTTTTGAGTGAAATGTTAATTTTACCATATTCATTTAAAACAAACCTTCCACATTAGATACTGCATCAACCAAATTTCTATGAAACACTTCTGAAGGTGTGGCTGTACCACTCATTGGTGGCAATTTTTTCCTCTTGATAGTACTTCGACGATCCTATAATAAGGTTATTTTGTATGTCATTCAAAAAGAGAGACAAGTGTGTCAATTGTTTTATCTTATTTACTTCGGTTTTAGTAGGTTTTATTGATTTATTCATTAATGGAGTACTTTGACTTGGCGTAGTATTTACTGTAGAAGCTGTAGTAGGCGTTGAAGGACCACTCATTGATTGGATAGTAGCTACTGTTGGTAAAGTTACGGAAGTTGTTAATGGTAAAATCGTTGTGTTATAATTATTAACATTAATATTATTATTTTTATCATTATCATGATTAGAGAAATCATTTTGATCTTCAATTGGAGGCGATGTTGTTACTAATGAAGGAGATATAGATGTTGAATTACTTGCACTAGGAGGGTGAGGAATATTAGCCGAACAAGTAGGATCAAAACGAGCTTTTTCTATGGTTAAATTTTTATTGAAATCAGTGGTTGATACATTGTTCGTATGGTATATGCCATTATTTACTCGTTTCTGTTGGGCTATGGCGTTTCAATGGGCTCTGAATTATACCTAACAATGGATAAAAATAGCAACACTACTCAAAGTGATGTCTGTAAATTAGC
>JAEPRC010001048.1:0-12042 GCA_016758945.1 Mucor plumbeus
GTTGAATTTTGCAGACCATTCCCAAAAGGTTTAAACTTGGAATTAGCATGCTTGCATTAATACTGCTCTTTTGGAAGATAAGTTTCAGCAATTTCTACAAAGTTAAATACATCGTTTAACAATGACAAACAATTATGCACTGTGATTGAGAGTGGTTTGTTATTTACACGACATGTATAATTCAAAAATGTTTTATATTTTAGCATTCCTTTGTTACTGTATTTATCTGCACTGTTTGTTTACTATTGTTGTAAATGATATTCTAAATAGCATGTATTATGGGTAACAATTTATGCTAATCAGTTGATTGGCAAGCTTTTTAGTACAAATTCCACTATATGACTAAAATTTTAGTAATTGTAGACATAAAGTGAATCAATGTGGAGAAAATGATGTAGATCATGTGAAAACACTTTAATTTGCCATACTATCGATTATATTCTGTGTTGTATAAGGGTCAGTTTTGCGATAATATATTTAAAAAAAGAGTCCAATAAAAAGACTGTGTAATAAATCAGTTCTTCAACTGTACAATAAAAACAAGATAAGGTCTATTTAGATATAAAAGTATTGCCTTTTATAATGATTTAGTATTGAGTTTCTGAGATACAATTAAGAGCGGTATTGAACTAATAGATCTGTTTGAGAGTAGCTTATGAATTGATGTTAATCAATCATAATTAAGCCGTGCTTGTAGAGCTTGTTGTAATAAATTATATATAATTAAGGGGTTGTCAATTGGGATATATAATATGTGAATTATAAAATTGATGATTTATCGAGGCTTGTTTAAAATAAATTCAACGTAAAAAGTACCGTTTATTATGAGCTTATAGAGAGGGTTTATATACTAATTAGATGAGTGGATTAAATGGGAATAATAGTGTAATTAGAATAAACATATGGATATTGTATGAATATAATAGAATCATGCTTCTGTAGTCCCATAGTAGCATGATGATAACCGCATGGAATGTAGCATTGTATGATTTGCATGTCAAACATCATGGTTTGACAAATACTCTAAACTGGTAATTCGGTAATTCCTAATTCTGATAGATCAGAAAAATTCAAACAAAATTTTGTCGTTTCTGTATGAAGGCAATTCTATAAAATTTTACTGTATGTCATTGTTAAACGATGTATTTAACTTTGTAGAAATTGCTGAAACTTATCTTCCAAAAGAGCAGTATTAATGCAAGCATGCTAATTCCAAGTTTAAACCTTTTGGGAATGGTCTGCAAAATTCAACTTTAAAGCATTATTTGGCTTTATAAAATTTTTTAAAGAATATCTAAAGCACTGCACACACAATGGGTGAAAAAAGTGCCCGTTTGTATTTTCCCATTCTCACAGCAGTCCAGGGAGGCTAAAATAATTTTAATTCTATGAACTAGAAGTACCTACCACTTACCACTGCAAAAGAAGATCATTTGAGTTTATATTCGGCGAGAGCTGGCAAGCTTACTGGCCGTATATTAGTAGAAAATTTATGAATAATAGGTAACCAACCTGTTGTGGTTCAAGTTTACCGAATGTACAATGGCTCACCAAAGTTACTATTAGAGATGAGTATAGAAAATAATTACAACAATGTTTATGTAGAGTGGCAGTTTACTTGAATTAATATTCGTACTAGATATTGCGTTTTAATCATTTTCAATAATGAGTATGCAGCAAGAAGTATAGATGCAGTGATAACAATTTTCTCAGTACACAATAGGTTATGAAAATCGTCCTTCAAAATTATTGTGTTCAAGATGTATACCTACTCTCATGTAAAGTTCAAGATTATTTGGATTGAAATTTGGTGAGATAATGTTTTTTTCAATTTTTTTTTGCAGCTGTAAAAAGTAGATTTCGGATAGTTTGCGGATTTTTTTTTGCCCAAAATTGAATTTGATCATATTAAATTTTTGACATATATGTATCTCTCCTCTACAAGCCATCGATTTATGTTCGAAAACCGAGTAGCTAATACTAAAATATAGCTGCGCTAGCTCATCATTAGCTCAACTGATCTAAAATAGATTGAAAAAAATTGAGCCCCAAAATTAAAATACTTATTTTTTGCAGTCACTTGGTAGATCCTATTAGGAACTACTCTACCATTTTTGTTTCATCAAAAAATATTGATTTTTCGTTGAGATAATCAAAATAATAGCTCACATTACAGCTTAAGCCTATGCTGACTGAGTTCCAAAATTGATTTAACAAATTGATCCAAAAACGATCCAAAAATGATTCAAAAAACAAAATTATTCAATAGCTCATGAACTGCAAAATAAGTTAAGATAGCGTATTAAATGGTTTTTATACAGCTCGAAATTGTTCATTTAACAAAATAAATATTGAACATATGTTTCAGATTAAATTTTGCGTAAAATACAATTAAATTTTTAAGGGATTTTTAAAGATACAAGCCACCTTTTATAAACATGTTTCAAATTTAAATAATGGATAAAATGTGCAGCAAAATTATCTATTGATCTAGCTATGGATGAGCTCTTTAGCTACATTTTTCGTAGAGAAAACAGGATATTTGTCAATTTTTTTTTCAAATCCAAAATTTGAAAGGAGGGTATACTCGTCTTTTTAGGGAGCAAAATCGAGGATATTCTTTTTTTTACACATTTTTGAGGATATCTCTATGAAAAGTTAATATTTTTAAAAATTCTAAAATGGATCTGACAGAGATTAGTACGTTATATAACATACACAAAAAACAACTGCTACTCAATTTGATAAATATTTTGAAATTCACTAGAAAAAATGTCAAAAAAAGGGGAAAAAAAAAAGTGCTCAAAATTTTTTCATACTTAATCATCTTATAAAGAGCCTCAAAATAAGTAGTTTTTATTATTTAAAAGTGCTAGCATAGCTTAATTTTTTGTAGAGATATGAGAGCTCAAAGTTTTTAATTTTTACTAGTAAAATACGTGTAAAATCCGAAACATTAGCAATAAAAAACGTTATACCAACTGCAAAAAGTAGGATATTTTTGGATACTTGTTTTTGGGCATTTTAGGTACATTGGTATATAGTTTTTTCTTGGTGTTAATTTGTGAGAAAAAAAAGTAAGTCAGGGATGAAAAGTGAGACTCGGTTTTTAAGAAAAAAGCAGTAAATTTTACGTACTACTTTTAAAGCTTTCGTGATCACGACTGTATATCAATTGGTAATGATACCATGATATCTCCTCCTTTATTTGAAAATCAACATAATACATCCTACAATAAATTTACATTTTTTAACATTAAAAGCGCAATAAAGAGTTATCTTAAACAAAGTGATACTTTTTTACACTAAATAGCATCTATTACATTAATTCATATTCACACGCACAATTTTTTAAAAATTTATAATATAATATAACACTAAATTACATTCATTTACATTCTGTAACATTTATTAATTACTTTTTTTCCCGTGCTAATCGTCGAATCGATTTTGGACTCAATTATCATTGTGTTTAAGCTGTGATATGAACGATTATTATGATTATTCTGATGAAAAAGCAATATTTTTCTCTGAAAAAAAAAAAAGTAATGTTGTTTTCAATTGGATCTTACTTGTGAATGTAAAAAAAGTAATGCTCCCGGTTTAAGCGCTTAATTTTTTAATCGATGTTAGGTCATTTTTAGGTTAATATACATACTAATATATGGTATAGTTTGTTGATAAGATTTTATTTTAAAACAGATTTTAATAGTTGTAAAAGAGGGCTACATCCTCTTACAATTCTATAGAAATCAAACTGATAATGTTCGTTGAGTCAAGCAGCATCTTTTTTTGAAAAACACCGAACCTCATATTTCCAAATATCCGTCACTAAAGACATTTTCTTTAATCAGATAATACAATGCTTGCAAATTGATTTCTCAATAATAATACCAAGTTCAAAATACCCCACATTTTATATAAATATGCTGGCATTACTTTTTCTTCGGGATTCAACAATCTTGTATACTTTTTAGTTAAAGATTCAAAAGCTTTCCTTACTTTCTTTTAGATGCCCAATGGAATGTGATTGTTAATATATGAGGGTTTACGTGGATAGCATGTAAAGATGATTAGTTATTGGAATTGAGCGAAGTAGAAGCAGCCGATTAGTTTTTCAAATAATACGAGAAACGGATTTTATTAGCATTACTCACAAAGAATGAATGAGAAACATGTACTGTGTATTCTTCAAAATTTGATTATAATTAAGATATGACTTAAATTTTCATGTAATAATACAATGGTATATAGTGCTACTTTAACTTTAATTTAGTTATTAATAAATCAATACAATAGATGCTGACAAAACTGTGTAATAATACAATGGTATATAGTGCTACTTTAACTTTAATTTAGTTATTAATAAATCAATACAATAGATGCTGACAGAACTGTGTAATAAATGCTAAAATGCTCAATATTTACTCATCAAAGCATATAAAAAATTATCAGTTTCACTAATTTTATATTGCCTGCATTAGGTTTTTTATCAATCTAAGCTGTAAACTTTCGAATTTTACATGTACAGTAGCTTTTGTTGTAAATTCTTCAAAACAAATTTTATATATGCTAGTAGGATTACGTAACAAACCTAGAGTTATAGTATTTGTAAGCCAAAAAAAGCTTCTTAGCACCGCATTATTTAACAAAAAAAAAAAAACTTATACATAACACTGAAACGTTGTAAGCATAATCGTTTTACTTTCGACTTTAAAACTTTTAAACATTAGTCTCACAATATGTTGATTTTAATTAATTACGATGCAACGAGCATAAAGGTTTTTTATATATTTATTAACACAAGGGGTATATCTTTTTCAATCATCTTCGTCGAAATATCGATCATGTATATCTTGTTCTAGTTGTTGGAAATCATCATAATCCTATTGAATTCATAAATTGAGCAAATTTGAGCCAAGATACTAGTTAAAAACATAAATACCTCATTAAAATCCACTTGTTCATAGTCAAATTCCTATAAAACAACATACTTAGTCAAAGAGTCGATGTAATTAGCAACCTCCACTTACATCTTTGCCATCCAAAAATTTTTCCTCTAATAAGCGAATCAACTCTGCTCTCTGTTCGTCTCTAAACTCTTTATCTTTTTCTGTATCAACTTCCTCTTCTTCTTCTTCTTCCTCTTCTTCATCTTCAATGGACGACTTTTCAGCACCATCATCGGATAATGCAACTTCCTTCATTTCTACATCCTTATTTTTCTTTTTAGTCACTACAACTGGTGTAGATTTATCCATATCCATATCTTCTTCTTCCTCTTCCTCTTCTTCCTCCTCCTCAAACTGCTCTTCGTCCTTAATTTTCTGTTCATATAAATGATCATCCACAAATTTTCTATCCATATTACTAAATATACGATTCACAAGTGTAATGTCATTATCAAATGGCTTTGCTTTTTCTCTGGCAGGTATATACTGCCCAATGAATTGATCATAAAGAACGGGTTCTCTTAGTTGAACAGATTCGTTCGAGTAATAATCCGATTGTCTCAATTCATGTTGAAGGAATTTGTATCGTCTGTTATGGGCCAACAACTGCATTGCCGACTTTTTATGTGGTTGTGGTTGTGGTTGTGATTGTTGTGGTTCCTCTTGCAGATACAGGAGACTATCCAAATAAAAATCAACTTCGTAATTGCCTGGAATGATTTGAAATAATCGCAATGAGTTTTGAGAGAGATAGCGGCCCCATTTGCTTAAAAACAAGCCTGGGTCGTCGTGCAAAGTTG
The DNA here is from genome assembly GCA_016758945.1 of Mucor plumbeus. Taxonomy (NCBI): domain Eukaryota; kingdom Fungi; phylum Mucoromycota; class Mucoromycetes; order Mucorales; family Mucoraceae; genus Mucor; species Mucor plumbeus. The sequence continues at coordinate 5,753 of JAEPRC010001048.1, forward strand.
CTTTCATTTGTGTTAGTTGCTGGGATTGTGGTAATTCTTCTTCGCCGTGGCGTAATGTCTTGAATGGAATAATGTCAATATTTCTAGTGACAAATTCCATTACTTTTGCTTCGCTAGCATCGTCCATATTTAAAGTAGTTTTTGTATATTGAAAGGAAGAAGTTTTTGCGTCAATACTGTACTACGAAGTTTTTTCAATGTGTGAGAAGGCGGAGTTCCCTTTTGTTCACCCACAATGCCTTTTGCCTCATAAATTTGAATCAAAATTCAAAACGTTTGAGCGTACATAAATCGGATTCAAGTCGATATATGCTATGAAAATTGTTAAATAGTATTATTTTCTTATATTTGAGGATTGTAAATTGAATTTACTAGAAAATTTCATCGAGAAAGGCACAAAATCTTCAAAAAAAAAAGCTCAAAATAAATTTAAAAGTTACTAAATTGTATATTGAATAGCTATTAATCAATGTATTTGCCTAATTTATTAATTAATCGAAGTATTTGCTTTACTTTTGCCCCTCTATTAATGATATAGCATTAAAATCAAGTGCATTGAAGACATGATTAGCTGTCACATCAATGGTGCCGGCATTAGCGAAGCAAATAGTTTTTGCGGTTTGAAAGAAGCTCTCGTTTTGTAGCTTATACACAAACTTTATTTCATTCATCCATGGACTTGGAAGCCACATTTAAAGTAAATCAACATAAAATTGAAACAATGTGAATAAAACATTTATGCAATAATTTTAGGCAGATATAAGCGGTTGGTTGGAATATGAAAATAAACGTAAATCAACAAACCACAAGAACCTATTTTCACAGCAAAACTTGATAGTTTCTGACAGGTATATATATATATATATAAAGCAGGATTCGACTTCAATAGATTACTGAGCTATTTAACTTATCTTTGGTATTAGTTTGCCAGAAAAATTACTTGAAAGTCTGGATTCAACCTTATCCTATTACAATTATTCTCCAGAAGCTTTAGAGGCTTTGCATAATACAGTTTTTTATAATGTTATTCACAGTCAAGGTACAATTAAAAACAGAAGATACTGATTTAACACTAAATTCTGCTGCAAATGTGGATAATAGACTATACAGTAGATTTTGAGGTAGTAAATTTTTCGGAGGGTGTGGATTACCGTATACTATACCATATTTGTGAGCGCTTTAATTTACATAAATATACCTGCTATGAATTGTGGAAAATGCCAGCTCAGGTACATGCTGATACATACTTGAATATTGGTATGTAATATCTAAATTTCAGTATTTATAGGATGCTTTAAATTTTATTATGCAAACTTTTGCATTCACAAACAAGCCATTGAGACATTTTCACCACATCTTGATCAAGCTGGTACAGAAAAACGCTGAATTCAAGGATATTCCGTATCAACATGTCATTGAATTTATTTTAAATCAATTCGAATGTGATCTTGGAGCTGATCTTGGTATATAATGATGATAATGGGGGATAAAGTATAATTGTTTCTAATTTAATTTTTCTATTGATAGTATCTCATCACTTACCATATAATTTACAAATATTCTACGACTGTATCCTTGATAACAATCAATTTGCAAAAAAGAATCCAAATCAAAAAGAGTCTTCACGGAAGAGTACAATGAAATTAATACATCTTGTTGAGAAAATTATAGACGTGATTTTGACAAAAAAGAAGAATAATGCTCTCACCAGAGATTGCTATTCGCTTCTCAAAATGATATTCGACCTGAGCGGAACAGAACTACCAGCTTTTTTACTTAATGAACCCAATTCTCCAAGCATCTCTATACCTGTTCAAACATGCCAGGATGTCAGGTAAATATATAGAAATGTAGAGAAACGCTGTATGTATAAAAGATTTTTTTTTATTTTACTGGAAATATAGAATTCAACAACATGATTTAAAATACGATTGGCATAAACTAATGCAACAACAAGATGCGAACACAACTACACATGAGCAAGCGTTCTTAGTGATATGCTGGCATTTACAAAGCAAATGTTTAGTTTTAAATAACATGTATCAAAATGATGTAAACGAAAACGACGGCTTTTGCCGATTGGAGGAAAAGATTCATCAAGAGATCGTCAAAAAAGATATTGCAAAATGTAAAATTTGGTGTATTTTTAGCATTAGAAACCGAGCTAGTTTTTGGAAATCAACTTTAAAAGTTGTTATTCAATTCATGGATTTGTGGATCAAGTAAGGAAACCAATTAGAGCAATTGCGGCTAAAAATTTATCTGCAAATTTATAGAGATATTCAGCATGCTAAGTGCGCGGATATATTTGCAAATCTTATAGCGAAAGAGGATATGATGGTAATACTATATAATCTAATTCTGAAACATGTGCAACAATATCAAAAAGCCAAATGCCACGCTGATTTGATACTTGTTAAAGTGAGTAATGTATAGTTTGGAGTACATAAGTTGACTTTATTTCTGAAAATTTCTTTACAGAATTTATGTCAAATTTTAGAGACATGTATTGAATATGTAAATGACATAAACAATCTTGTTAATTTTAGAGATGATATTCTTAAATTAAGGTAAATCAACCATCATTGTTAGAAGGGTTCTTATCAATCGTCATTCTTATTTCAAAAAAAAAAAAAAAAAAAAGACTAGATGCCGACGATATTCGTTTGCCCACTTTTGGTTCAATTGATCTTTGGAATATTCCATTTAATAGAGAATTGATTAGGGTTTGTAATCAAATCACTATTATTGATGATGAAACTGAAAACGATGGTCAATGTAATGCTTCAAATGATATTGTAGTCAAGTTAATTAAGGTATTTATTCGAAATATAATGTATTTTGCAAAAAAAAAAAAAAAAAAAAAAAAAACAAAAAAAAAAGATTCTAATTATATTGTAGTTATCCATGATTTGGCCATATCAAGTAGTTCAAGAATTATTTCTAGCCTGTGTTCAAAACAAGAATCAATTTAAGGCTATAATCCCCATTTTAAATATGCTCGGAAACCTATGCATATTTCGGAAATCAAACTCATGTTCCAGCCTCTTAATAACAGTAATTCAAGATACAGTTACAACTTTAGTTGAGTCCAATAACTTGATATCAAATCAAGGAAATATAATTCAATTCATAAAGGGTTGCTTGATTAATGCAAGTATATTTTACTGATTTTCACACTGTATATTCTGACATCTTTTGTTATAAACAGCAATCCACAAAAACGTATCCCATTATCTTAACCCCAAAATCCTTGTTAATAGATCAACCAACGAAAGCGCTCCTGGATCTAGCTTCAATTCTGAATCATTTTATACTTCCACCGCTTGTAGCATTTACTCATCAACCTGCTCATGTCGATATACAATTGGTTCAATTTAATCTGCATCTATTGAGCTCATTCTGTCAATACCATCTTAATCTTTCACCATCAGGTTGGGATACTGTTAAGACAACCAACATTCCTATGACTGAGTCGGACCTTCCAGCTGTTCTTTATTATTCACCTGAAACCTTTGTACATTGTCTAACATTCATTATGAACCTAAGAGAGCAGGATGAGAAATATGGTGTACGACTTCAAGATTGGGAAGCAACACTTAATTATATTGATAAATTTACCCTTATTATAAAATACGGAATAGCGACAAGGCCATCTCAATTTAGATTGTTGCAGCAATATTTTGAGACATCATTAACTGATTTAGGTAAAGTAACACTTCTTCATTTCTCTAGTTTGAGTGATAAATCATTAATATTTCATTTGTTAGGTTGGAAATCACAATTGTTATGGTATAAACTTGTCAGACAAGCGCCACTACGTGTTCCTATTGCGTTTTTCCGAATCACAGGCTCGTTAAATGGATTATTTCAAGCACGAAATGATGGCAATGCCGTGCAAGATGACGATAAAATTACAGGATGGCATCACCTATTTAAAGCATGTGTATTATCAACTGAACTAACAGATGCTTTATTCCAACAACAAGTTCAGTGGGAATATAATTTATTATTATTGTGGAAACATCCTGTAGAAAATGGCATTCTACATAATGGATTGAGACATGCATTACATCCGAAATTTTCAAATAGTGTCTCTACAGAATATCCAAAGCTATTAAACCATTTTTTGTTTAAATTGTTTGATTCTTTTGACTTTTATACCATTTTACAAGATGAACAATATTACACAGATAAAAGCATGTTGCCTATTCTGTCTCAGTTATCAAGAAATGAAGGTAAATACATAATATCATATGCACGTTTTAATTTGATTGGCTCATCTATACATGTCCGCAACATTTTTGTAGGAAGCCGGCTTTATTTTGTGGTTTTATGTATAGTACAACTTCTGAAACCGCAAACAGTAGCCGAGGGAGAAAACAGCGACAACAATGATAAGCTATATTTGTACTACATGTCTTGTTTAGTCAAAGTGATCCAAGTAATTACATTGAATTAAACTTGCATAGAGAATATGATTAAATTTTTTTTCTTTATTTCATAGGATATTACTCATTGGGGTAACATTAGTAAAGATGGCCAAGCAGCATCGTACAACATACTCAAAGAAAAATTAAGCCAAGATACGGATATAAACAATGCTAATATCCACTGCTATTATTATCCTCTTTTAAACACAGAGAAATTAAAATCAGACCGTGCTTTAACTATATTAACACTATATCATTTAAGCTCATTAACTGTTGATATGAATGAAGCACAATCTGATATAATCCAACGTCTTGTTATGCAAATTATAGAAGGTATTGTCGATATGGAAGGTCGTCAGCAATATGAACGTATGCTAGAACAACAACCTAAAAAGAGGATTGCTAATTGGAAAAAGAAATCAAAATCTAACAATCCCAATTGTAAACAAATGCGAATGAGACCCATTCTTAATGAAGAGGAAACTCGATTACTAAAACCTGTTATTCAGGCACAAACATATAATTCTGAAGATATCTTACAAGTGCTAGGTTTAACGACGTATAACAACGAAAATCAAAACAATTCTAATAATGATGATAAAAGGACATTATACTTTGTAATGTCCAACAAAAAAAAATAATATCTGCAATCCATTTTTTTTCATCATGCGTAGCCTATCTTTAAAGGATTGCTTCAAGATATATTCACACAGTTACACCGCCAAATAAAATATGGGAATATACTAGAACATATCAACTTTTCAAATTTATTTTTAAATTTTTTCAATAAAAAATAGCAACACATAAGATTCTTGTATTTTATTTTTTTTTTTTTTTTTTTGATATTTTTAACACATTAAAATCTCAACAAATGCGTCTTCGGAAACTCCAAATTTATTGATAAAAAATTCTCTGTACAAAAACAATAGAATAGCAACCGGTAATTTGCAATTAATGGTGATAAACTATTTTACCGTATTTATACATATAAGAGAATAGTTCAATGCTCTCTTTTTCGTCAAGCAGGTTGTTTCACAGAGAAATGTCTATATAAAAAGGTAAAAATAATGATTATTTTGTTGAGGACTTTTTCTATTTTAGAAATTTTTCGTATTTTATAAAATACACATGGTCGGGAAAATTTTTTTTTTCGCCTATCTTTTTTTTTTTTAAGGATGACATTTAAATTCCATCCCTCCTCCTGTCAACATCTCGACTCCTTTTTGATAAATGATTAAAGGAGATAAAACATAAAAAGCCAAAGACTGTGGGAATTTTCATTATCATATAAAGAAAAAAAAAAAGAAAAAAATTCTACACCATCCATTGGGTACCTTTAAAGTGGTTCGATTTCATGATTTCTATATCTACTTATTTTTTCGATAATTTTCTGTTTTCTAGTAAAAGCGAGAATTTTTTTTTTTCTCTTTTTTTTCCATGCGAGATCAAATTAGATTATCTCTCGAAGGGTTTAATCAAGCACAACCATAAAATTTTAATAAATTGTTTCACTTGTATTCTATTTGAAAAAAAAAGAAGGAATACTGTTGTTTCTACCAATGTTTTTTGTATTTGAAAAGAGTAAAAAAATAGTTTATTTTTGGTACCTTTTTTCTTGAAGGGTCCAATTTCTCTACGTCAATAAATACTAAACAGGGTTTTTGAACGTCAGTTGTGAAACGACCAATTTTTTGAGAGGTTTCATTTCTCTATTTCGGGTTAACGTTGCACGTAGTAGAATTACTATCTTCATACTCGTTAGAATCTATCTGAAACATATTTTGTAAAGTGTCAAATGGAACTATCGGTTTTTCAAATTGTATATAAGCTTCTTTAATCATGAAATTAAAATAAGTT
>JAEPRC010001049.1:0-12000 GCA_016758945.1 Mucor plumbeus
GTTGTAGGCATTGTAAGCCTCTATCTTACAATCTCAACCATGATAGGGCAGAAAATCGAGTGGACTGTCGCTAGCACAAGGCCATGCGATCCGCTAAATTATTATGAATCACCAAGGGAAACTGGTTCTACCCAGCGTTGGCTTTATCTAATAAGTGTACCCTTCCGTAAGTCAGGGTTTTTTTTGCATGTATTAGCTCTAGAACTACCACGGTTGTTCAATACACGTAAAGAATATGATTCGTAAAATTATAGCAAATTCAAAGATTTTTCGCGGTATAATAATGAAGGATTTATATATGAAGTTGGTTTATATTAAAGATCAGATGTTTTTTTCTGCGTTTTCTGTTTTCTGTTTTTTCTATGTTTTCTGCTTTCAGTTTTCTGTTTTCTACGTAAAATTTTTTACATTTGGTAAAAATTCCACATGAAGAACAAAATGTATATCGATGGATACAAAACATTCTTCTTTTTATCAATTTTATAATAAAAAAGTATAATAAAAAATTACATATTTTTATTTTTTTCTACGTAGAACCTTTTATTTATCTACACAAGTTTTTGATTTTTAATTCTACTATTTCTTATTTTTAATTCTTTGCTATTTCTTTACTCTATTATAATGTACGTCTTAGCACCTTCAGCAAAAGCTTATGAAGGGGGTATCAAGATTATAATTAATGGATCCACTGTTTCTGGTTCATGTAATTTTACAGATGCTGGAAACAATTTTACCTGTTACTTCTCCCACACGCATATGTTGTTGTACTTTATGACTCAAGTTAAAGCTGCCAGTTATCATCAAGTTTATGGACCTGCTAATGCACAAGCTTATAATAGCCGTATATCTAGCAAAGCCCAGTATTCTATCAAGGTCTCGCCATGGAAGATTGGACCAGCCAGTATTCAAGATGGAATCATTTCAGAAAAAGATTACGTTGCAAAAATTGAGAAAGTTCCAGAAACTTTAAAGGGAAAATTCTTCATCTACTGCTTCATTTTACAAAATTGGGGACGAGAGACTTACGAAAATGAATTCAAATTTAATTTCGAAGAAGCAGATAAAGAGGCATTTGCAATGAAAATTGTTGAGATGCAAGGAAAGTTGATATCTTCTGATATCATGGAATTGGATTCTAGAATTACCGAGGTTGTAAGCACATTGAACGTTGAGGTTGAAAGAAAGACGGGACGTCGCCCTGGTAGTTCAAAGATACAGGAATTCGACTTTGAAATCAATCCAGTTATTGCAAAGGTGGATCTTGAGATATTGGTTAACGTGAATAAAGACTTGTTTGATGACACAAAAAAGTTCAAATTGACTTATACTGAATAAGAAAGACTAGACTTTGGTTCCCTCAAATTAGCTAATTGTTACTCACATATTGATTCATCATTTATATTATATAGTTTTCGTTCTCCCCAACCCCCAAATTATATCCCATTTTGCTTTTTTATATAATTTTCAATAAAATACATTTTCAAATTGCACAAGAATAGAAAAGTGTTTCTTTTTTGACAAACTTGAACTTCAACGAATTAAAGCTTTTCATGCCTTTGTATGTATGGGCCTGCTACATTTTGTGCTATTTGCTTGCGTGTTTTATATCCAGATCAGGTAAAGTTTTGGGTTGAACAAGAGAGTGGTAAATGGCCTTGTGCTGACTGGGGTCGAGAACCTATGCGAGATTGGCTTGCTAGTTGGAAGGAGATTGATCGTTTGTATGGTTGTAAAGAAACAATGGTTGATATAGAAAGCGTTATTGTGTGCAATGATTGTGGAAAAAATGCATCTCCTCCATTTAACGAAAAAAGATTAAAGTATCCTGGTAGAGTGAGGTTTTTCAAAAAAAAAAATGCCAACATGTGTTTTTCTAGGCGATATTCCTGCAAGTGTTGAAGCTTTGAATTATAGAGAAAGATCGATTCTGTCACCAATTAAATTGATGACCAAAATGACACGCAAAGCAACCGTTATGAGTGACCGAATTGGTCATTATGAGCTGAAGGGCTATTTGCAATTAAAACACAATTACGAGTTTGGTTCTATGGCGTATATGGTGGCATGTCTGGTTTAGCGTTTCGTCGTAGTGCTGAATTATTACATGTAGATATGGATCGAGTTCAACAAGCATATAAAAATTTATCAGTATTAAATCCTTTGCTTTTGCAATATATAACCGATGTCGAAAAAGCAGCGTCTATTGTGGAATATCATGTGCGGGAAAACAGACAATATGTTGAGTTGAAGCCAACATGGCGTGATAACATTTTGATGCCAAGTGAGTCTGTCGCTCCTATGGCTGCTCAATTCTCTCTAAATGATCTGGTGATTGGTAAAGATTTCTGCTTATAAATAATACTAGACAATTTATTTTCTAAAAAGTTTTTTTTATAAGGTTCTGTTGGTGACACTTCGATTACGTTGAGTTATCCTAGTCTGATGAGTCTTCTTTTCCCCTACTTGTTTGTCAATGGTTCTGGCCATTATTCTATGGTGAGCGGGGATTTAGAACTTCATGATGCCCAGGATTTAGTAATTCCCGAGGAGCGTGGTGGCGTCAGCCTGGCAAGAAGATATCATACATTCAACAGTTATATCAAACAGCAAATATTGAGTGTGGATCGTCGTTTCGCAAGAGACCCTTCATTCTTGTTTTGGGCATTTGATGCCAAGGAAAAGTCAAATATTCATTCGGCTAATCGACACACTATTAGAAGCGCTGGTAGAGACTTGAAAAAAGAAGATATTATCGATACAGAAGGCAATTACGACTACAGCAATGTTACGATTGTTCCTCACACTATTAGTTCCAGCTATGCTTATAAACGAAAGCATTATTTAAATTTGAAGCGAATGTGTGATGAATTAGGCCCCCCACAACTCTTTTTGACTTTTTCGTGTGATGATAAGGCTCCTGCATTTATAAACGCAACTGGTTTGAAGGAGACATGGCGAGACCCAGTGTTGTTTTCTCTCCATTTTCAAAGAAAGTGGACAAAGTTTTTTCGTATAATTAAAAAGCAATGGGCATCAATAATTGGAGGCATAACAGATTGGTGTTATGTAATGGAGATACAAGGTATAATTTTTTTGTTGTCGTTGTTGTTTAAGAGTGTGAATGTGTGTCATGACATTATATTTATTAGATAGAGGAAGCCCCAATAATCATATGGTTATTTGGACAAAGAAAAGTGTGGAAGAGTTGTTGATAGATGAAAACGTTGTTTGCTGCCGAATTCCACCTTTGGATAGCCCTTTGTATAAACTTGTAACTGAACATCAGTTACACAAGTGTGATGTGAAATACTGCAGCAAAGGTGATCCAGGTCGTAAGTGTCGATTTGGATATCCAAAGCCTATCTCTGATACTGCTTATTTTGATATAAATGATCGTGCTATTTATAAACGTGGAGTGGAAGATGCTATGGTGAATCCATATAATCCTTTTTTGTTGGCTTGCTTTGAGACGAATATGGGTATTCAAGTGAACAAAGGCCCTGCTGCCTTGCATTATTTAGCAAAGTATCTGACTAAAATGGACGATGATGTTGAGTTTCGATTAGAGGTTGTGGGCAATCTAGATGTTTCGATCAGTGATCATATGAAAAGCAGAGTCGTTGGATCCATAGAGGCTGTATATGATTTATTGGGGTTACACAATCATCAAGCCTCAAGAGAGGTTGTATGGATTCCAATGAGTTTACCGCATGATGAATATCGTGGAATTCGGGCTGATATCAAGGATTCCACTATTGAGCAAACTTCGCGAAGAATTTTCAAAAAGAATATAGTAGAACATTATGAGATTAAATAATCTAATGCGTGATTATGATAAAGAGAATGATTATATAACAAGTTGGCGTGAATTTTATTGTTATTTGGTATCTGTTGGTAAGATTGAACAAGATTTAACTGTGCCTAAAGAGCCATCTGAATATGCTTTTGATGTATCCAATGCGCTCATGTCAGCAAATCAACAACAAATATTTGATACAGTTGTACACAGAATTACAAAGTTGAATGGCAATTTGCATTGGATCATGGGTGGAGCTGGAACGGGTAAGAGTTTTTTGCTTAGTCGATTCAGTAAATATTTCCATGAATTTGGTTACCACGTGGTTCGCTTATCACCTACTGGAGTGGCTGCTTATAATGTGCATAGAGAAACTGTTGATAGATTTTTTGGATTGACAAGTGAAAGAAGGGAAATAAACAAGATGAAGCTTAACGATCATGTAAAATTGTACAACAAGAGTATTTTTCTCATCGATGAATTCTCAATGTTGACCAACGATATTATTGAATCAATTTCGTCTGCGTTGGTTGAGGTGACAGGAAGAAACATGGTGTTTGGTGGTCTTGCTACAGTCTTTTTTGGTGACGTTGGACAATTGTTACCAGTTGCATCTTTTAAATACATTTGGAAATCTCGTTTGTTTGTGCAAGGGTACAAGTACAGTTTAAAAGAAAGTATGATACAGGCTGGTGAAGAAGCGTTTCAGCGTATTTTGGACAAGGTGCGCTTAGCATATGTGGAAGATGATAGTGATGTTGTAGATTTTATTAGGGAGAGAATCAGGTCTGTACCTGTTAATTGTGTACGTTTGTATACGACAAGAGAAGCTGCCAGAGTTTCAAACAGAGAAGCATTGAAACAATTACCAGGAGAGCTGGTGCGAATGGATGCAATCAACTATCCTCAAAGAAATCAGGCCGGCATTACTGCTCTTAATATGTCAAGTAACTTGCCTGAGCGCTTGTTTTTAAAAGTGGGTGTAACAGTCATGGTGATCAGAAACTTGGATGTCGAAAGAGGCTGGAATAATGGTACATTAGCTACAGTAGTTGGAATATATGATGATATAATTGAGATAGAGCATATGGATAGTAAAGTTAGGAAGAATATTAAAAGAGTACAAGATTATGTGCCAGGTACTATTTATACGAGAAGACAATTTCCGTTGAATTTATCGTATGCATCGACGATTCATAAGGTACAAAGCCTTACATTGTCTAAAGTGGCAATTTGCTTTGGTGACATGCCTTGCCATGGCCAGTTAAATGTTGCATTGAGTCGTGTCAGAAGAGCAGAGGATGTTTACTTTTTCGGAATTATTCCTGGTGATGTTGATCGTGTTTTTCGTTTATTTATTAATTGCGATGCTATACAATTGCTTGGTGATTTATAAAGAGGATTGTGTGTTATATTAACTAATAAAAAGATTGATAAAAAAAAAGTGTGTGTATACCCAAAAGAGGAAATTGGGGCAGTAAAATATATTCGGGATTTAACTAAAAGAGGAGGAGATTTAGGAAATGCTACACTAAAGCAGTGGCGATTTTTGTGTTTGGGTTCAAGGTTCGGAGGACCCACTGTTCGATGTTTGGTTTCAAAGTACAATGTTCGTTTATTGGAAGGAAAAAAATAATAGTTATAATGCTTTGATTAAAGGGTTTGTAACTTTTTTAACTAATCTTTTCCAAAGGCTTTTCTGTATATTTTTTGAACCTTGGTTCAGCTGAATCAGTGTCTCAGTGATATATTTGGTAGTTTACTGGTTAACCGTTCCAAGATGTGTCTTGATGCTATATTTTCAATTATTACTTTAATAAAACAGCCAGTAGGACATCAAGTTATTAGCTACCACCAATCGTGCCTGAAAATTGGTCTAATCACTTAAAAGGTGATGGTAAAAAAAGGAAAGTGAGTATTAAACTGGAAGGGTTCTTTGTTATATATCGAATTTAACAATAAATGCTTGATTACAAATGAAGGTCAGTGTACGATCCCAATGTGAACTTGGCGCCACAATATTTATGAATCGTGGTATAGATGGTTGAAGCTTAAGCTTTCAATAGCTTTATAATCTCTAAATTATGTATAGAGTTAGTTGCGTGTTAACGGTTTATAAAATTGGTTGTCATGTTATTACATGATAATCATTCATGATGCTAATATTACAGTAAGCAAAGTTCTTCGTGTGTCATCTGTTTTTTATTACAAGATAATGGGGGCCGTTTTTTTTTTTTTTTTTTTTTTTTACCAATTAAATCAGAGTATCATTCATCAACGGATGTTTGTTGATTTTAAAAGTTTTAACATTCAATCTTTATATTTTTTTTTTTCTTTGTAATGTACTTAGATAATAACATTTGAGATGTTGTCTTCTTTTTTGGTTTTTTTGTGGAAGCAGAATTCTTTGTACGAACTCTTTTCAAATTACTTCCTTGAGTTTCTGCATCAGATGATAATGATCCGGTATCTGAATTACTAGTTGCTGTAGAAGCGTTGGCTTTGCTTGCAAAGGAGACATTGATGGAATTAGATTCTATGCTAGTGCTGCTTTCTGGCAAGCAACCATGTATAACTTGTTTTATTAAACGTGTTGATTGTGATTCGGATGGATCTGTTGTTTTTGTTGTATCTGTTGTTGCTGCTGGAATTGTTGCTGCTGGAATTTTTGTTGCTGTGGCCTTTTCTTTACCCTTTCGGTTTGTATAATGTTTAATATTATCTATAGCTTTGCGGCTGGCGTTACTTGTACTGCTAGGTGCGCTACTGCTTGGCTTTTTTTTTATATGTATCTTTGCTGCTTAATGGTTTAGTTGAATGTATAAACACATCTTGATCGAAAACACTCATGGTAGGAAGTCCAGCAGTTGTAAATTCTTCTTCTTCAGTAATATTTAGATCAAAATTATCCATAACATTAAAGTCTTAGGTGGAGCACTTGTATGAAATTTCGCGGGTTCTGTATTCCGGTAGGACCAGGAATGAATGTATATGGTACGACTGTACTAATCAGGTGGTTCACCAATTTTTGAGGCACATATACATCGCTTGGTAAAACATTTAAATTGAATAAATTAATTCTTTGCCTTGATTCATTTACAGTACCAACAATATCTTGCATTATTGGTACATCTTCAAGAACTCCAGAGAAGAAAATATGTCTTGGTTTATTGTCTAAATCAGAAATGAACTTGTTGTATGTATCTTCAGAAAAACACACAGTATACCAAAAAGAACCATCATTTACGTTATAGACTGGCATACAATACGATTGATTTTCTTGATTATATTGAACCTCATTTTTAACAAACAATGCAATATCGGTTACAACCATTGTAAAAAATTAAAGAAATAAAAAAAAATGTTATTTTTTATTAATATAGTATTCATAATATATGATACACTGATATATTGATATAGTAAATTAAACAAAGATAGGTAAAGTCATATCATCGTCTTGCTTAACTGTCATGCAAAAAGCTTTGAAATCCAAGTTCTTATCCACATTATTCAACATTTGATTCCATTCCATATCCTTTGCATTTTCCAACATGAAGATCGTAACGTATATGGACAATAAAGTGGCACCAGCTCTACCTACTATCTCTGCCAACTGATTAACTCTTTTACACTTACGCTTGTATTTACTGAATTGTTGACTTGATTTGCATTCCAATTTCAATTGTAAACTTTTGTTGAATTCTTTAACCTCGAGTGATCTTTGGGCTTCTTTCATTAAATCTTACATCTTTAGAAAAAAAAGCAAACATGGCTACTTGTGCAACTGCCTTAGTAGCATCAAATTCCTTTATCTTCTTGTACACTCTTGTGCAATTTTGCAATATGGCTTCCGTATTCTTGTTTGGAATCAAATCTATTTTCAAATCCAATGTTGCTTCTGTAAATGAAGTGACCTTTTCCTTAAAGAAATTAATACTGATATTATCTACACAACTTGGCGAATTTCTTTCAGTATTTGAAATTAATTCAATGTTTGCTTCTTTACAACTTGTGAACACCATATTTTTTGCTTCTTTTGAACCAAACTTATTCTTGATATCCTTCAAAAGTTGAGTCAAAAGCATTTGAGCTTCGTCTTTCGTTTCAAAGTCCTCATTGTCAGAACTGTCGATTTCATCATCTGTATCGTCTACCACATTTTGTTTCTGCTCTTCATTATCGTTAGTTACCTGTTCTTTATAATCGTTAGTTGCTTCATCTTCAAAACTTATATCTTCATCGCTGTTTGGTATGTTGAACGTATCATTGATATCTTTATAAAACTGTTCGTTTGTTACAGTAACATCTTCGATATCTATAGAAGATGTTTCAAGATTGATATATTGTTCAGAGCCTGTTGTTTGTTGTTCATAAGGATGTTCAAAAATTTCTACATTTTCATCTGTCCTCATGTCGTTTTGTTCGTTTTTTGGCTTTGCACAATTCATTATGAACAAGTCTAAATAATAGAAAAGGTAATTGTGATAGAATATTATTAATGTAGGGATTTCTGGTTGTTTGGTGCAGTTATCTGACTTACAATTTTTTTGGTTTAGCGAATCCTCTTCTATCATCTTCCATTATGAATGTTAATATTTTTTTCATTTACGTTTTTTCTTTAAAAAAAAAAAAAAAAAACTTGTTGCTATCACAAAGCAATTTCAACAAGATGATCCTCTTTCTGACTGACTGGCCAAGTAACAGAGGTAATTCGGTGTCCATGACTAGCGGCAATATCGTTAGACCGACTGGCGAATACTTGATGATCTCAGGTGTCCTGTCCTCTACTAAACTCGACCTTGTTTCAAGGGGCCGACTGGCTAAGGAACAGAGGTAATTCGGTGTCCATGACTAGCGAAAATATCGTTAGACCGACTAGCGAATACTTGATGGTCTTAGGTGTCCATGTCCCAACAGAAACATGGGAATAACGGTAGAGTGAAAGAGGAATAATTGTTTTACAAAATATTTTGTTGCCTAGTTTTAATATTTTCCGTGTGACGTATTGGTTGGTGTTGTGACGTAATGGTTTTTTTTATTTTTATAAATGGATGAGAGGTTTTTTTTTTTTGTTTCAATAACAACAAATATGTCTTTGATTGTGGATAAAGAAGGTGAGATCGTGTTTTTTGGTTTATTGTATGTATTAATATCTTATTGTAGCTGTTCGCAAGCATTTAAAAGAATTACAAAATGAAAATAAAATTGTCAATTGGGAGGATTTTGTGGTTACGTATAAGCATGAGATTGCGGAGTCTTGTAGTAGTGTAGACAACGGAAGAATTATTAAAAAGTTGTGGATTGATGAAGTGACGACTATATGTCTAGAAATGGATATTAAATTGAAGCATCACAAGAGTTATAATAATTGGCATGTAGTAGAGAAATTATTACTTTCAAAAACAACTGGTTCTTCTCAATTGCCGATACCACCAGTAACAGAATCAGAATCTGTTTCATCCACAAGTGAACAAACATCTTTTGGTGTTCCATCATCTTCTTCGGCACTTGGTGTCAAGTTGGTTGAAGCCAAAAAAGCAGAGGTTTTAGCTATTTATGAAGATATGGATAATAGGCTTAAATGGAAATTAAAATCGGGTAGATATGTTGAGGATGTTATGAAGCTGTTGGTTGTGGAATTAAATTATGTGCAGTAAGTTAGTTTTGGATTGGTGATGCTCTGTTTATTTATTATATAATTATATGCAGTCCCGTTTGTGATGTGGTGTTGGATATCGATGATGATAATTGGAAAGCATATTTCAGTGCAGAAGACTTATATGAAATCAGAGAACATTTAGATATTGAGCATGAAACTTTCCCATCTTGTATGCAAGAATTTTTAGATGCTATACCAAAAACAAATAATATCTCTGAGATATTTCGGTTTATTCTTGATAAACGTGTTGAGCCTGAAACCAATCCGGAGTTGTATTGGTTGGTTTCGAGTTTGGAAGCTGTTGCGTATATGTTTATTTCAAAATACATTCCCATTACAGATCAAACAGAGCGTGATTTGATTCGACGTGTTTGGTGTTTTATAGATACCGCGTTTGACTTCAGTGAATTGAAGTTCAGAAGTGAAAAGCAATGCCAAGGTTCCAAGATCATGAAAAACAAAAAACGAAAGATTTCAGCTGTGGAGAGAATGGACAGACAGATCCATGGGCAGATTCCAGATATGGTGATATCATTTGGTAATTATGAGTTTGGGATGGCAGAGGTGGCCAAAGAAGCTGCAAACACTAAAGAAATCAATGAAGGAAGGATTAAGTGCTGTGAAATTATGAATGCGATGCTGGCAAACATTGTTGAAACATATCCATCTTTGCAGCATGAAATGAAAATTGTGGGTTTCTTAATTTCTGGAATGAAGATTACCTTGTTGGAGCTGTCAAATCCATTTGGGTTTGTTAAATTGTTGAAGCGTGAAAAACCTTTACATTTTCCTGAACATTCCATGGCATTCATTACGAGATTATTTCCTTTGTTGAAGTTGATTTGGGTGACAAAGTTGGACATGGAAGCAAGGCTGAAGCAAGTTTTGTTGGCAACATAATTTAGTTGATTGGTTTTTGTAGTTACGTTTGTTTCAAAATGGGTTTTTTTTTAATGGTAATTCATTACAAGTATAATATTAATGACGACAAGTTTGAGTATAAAGTGTGATATATAAGTATTAAAATACATTGGAGAAGAAGACAAGTTATGGCTGTTGATCTTGAGAAAAATTGGTTGTTGATATTATTGATGTTATTGTTAGCATTGGTACACTTGTTTCGGCTGTGATGTGTTAAATGGTGATGCTGGTGTGTTGGTGAGATGTAAGTAATGCCTTTTACGACAGGTAACCCAGTGTGGGTTGGGTATTTAATTCCAAAATATTCAACTACCGGCTCCCAATGTGTTGTAACTCAGTTATTCATATATATATATATCCCAAAATATGTAAAATGATATGATTTATTCTACGGTCTCAGGGCTTAAAGAGCAAAAAACACTGCTTAAATAAAAAGTTACGAGTTAGTTTACGGTCACAATGCAATTAAGGATTCAATTTTAAAGTTTGATTTATTTGTATCCCTGAATTTTTAATAAAAAACAAAGTCGTTAAGGCCATAAATAACCTGCTATTAGACTGCCTCCCAGGCTAAAAGACATCTTATATGAGCAGTGACGAAGCGTGCAATGATGAAAATCAATTGGAAATGCCGGTGGAGTTATTAAATTCCATAGAAAATGGCTCACTACCTCCTCATATTCTTGATCTAAAAATTGGTTCTCCAATTATGGCTATTCGAAATATAGACTCGCTGCAGGTGTTTGCAATGGTACAAGATTAATTGTCAACTCGCTTAGAACAAATTTTATCGAGGCTATTATTGCTACAGGCCCGAATACGGGTGATGTTACCTTAATACCGAAGATAAAGTTTATCAGTTTGGCAACTGAAGGTTCGTCATCATATGATTTTCAAAGAACTCAGTTTCCGGTGAGGTTGGCATTTGCTATGGCCATCAACAAAGTCCAAGGTCAAACTCTGCAATCTGTAGGTTTGTACCTTCCATGTCATGTCTTCGGCCACGGCCAACTTTATGTGGCATTATCGCGGGTTCGTACCCCAGCATCAATAAGGGTAATGATTCCTCCCGAAATTTCAAAAATTGAGAATGAAGTTGGAAATTACACCCATAATATTGTGTTTAAAGAAGTTTTTGAACATCGTTAGATGACAGTTCATAAAAATATATTATAGTTAACAATAACAATAAATCAATATTAAATCAAATATTTAGTTTATTTTAAAGGCGAAGCAGGCCTGCGGCAGCACGAGCTGTAAACCGCTTTAGTGAAGGATACATTTACCGTAGCAAAGCGAAGGTCAAAAGTTATCCGAACATGGCGGTGTAGTACAGCTCGTTCATAATTATAATAATATTAATAAATTTAGATTATTACAAGTGCGTACTTAATTCGAGCTTTGATTAAATAAAATGGGGGGTCGGATTTTAATAAGCAATCTTGTCTACATGCACTACATTCTAAGCAATAAAAAATTGTGAACCTCTTGTCTTATAATCTCAACCATGATAGGGCAGAAAATCGAGTGGACTGTCGCTAGCACAAGGCCATGCGATCCGCTAAATTATTATGAATCACCAAGGGAAACTGGTTTTACCCAGCGTTGGCTTTATCTAATAAGT
>JAEPRC010001050.1:0-11983 GCA_016758945.1 Mucor plumbeus
GTAAAATCTCACATAGTAAATTTTTGCTGTATTTTATGTTAAAATTCATTTTAATTTATAAATTTACCAAACTTGATCAAATTTTTGAATAATCTTTTACATTTTTCTTGTATTCCTAATTCGAATCATTAGATATATATTTTCTGCATTACCCTTAGAGTTTTAATAGAAAGACATGGGCAGATTGAGAAACATTTAACCGTATATCTGCTAAGAAATTTTACATTGACAATATAAGCATGCATGTGCTATTTATTTTCTTAGTAAGTAGCAACATCTAGCTGTTGTAGTAATATATACTATACATGATGATATGGACAACTTTTCTGAATCCAATTTTTAGTTCAATTTGCAGGTATATTCACCGATAAATTATAGCAGTACATAGTGGAACATTTGAACATCAAATTTAAGTAAAGTACAAATAAATGCTCTTTTTACAGAACATTAATGTGCTTTTGGCCACATCAAATTTGAAACTTCAAAAATTTGGAAGCTCTGAATCTGCATATCTTTTGAAATATTTAACGTAAGATGTATAATGATGCTTTACACTAAAAAAGCTTGTAGTTAACCAAGCAAAAAGAATTTATGTTTGAAAATACTATTTTTAACTTTTCATTAATTGACTTTTCAGGAATAGCGCTAAATCAGCCAGAATCAGCATATGATGGCAATGCCAACTACTAAAATCTAGAAATAAACGTCCTCTTTATGCATAATCAAAGCTGTAATGCAATGCGTTTCACATTCAATTTTCAAAAAATTTCAGAGCACAAATATTGATAATTTAAATAATTGTAAGCAAATAAACACTAGAAAAGTATTAGAAAATCATAAACCTTCGTTTCTTGAATGGGCTGAATTACTGATTAACTGCAGTCAATGGCCAAGCAAATAGTAAATAACGTTATTTACTGGGTGCTTTTTAAATTTTCGAAAAATACAAATTTTTGGTGAAGTTATTAATAAAACAAAGATTTCATGATGAGTAGTTGACATAAATGAAAACCTGAGATGCACACAAAATCTGTATTTATGAAATAATATAAGAGCAAAAGTTCTCTTTTTTTTGAAATAATAAATCAATTTAAAATTAGAGGAGCTACAAAAAATATTTAACTGGCAAAATGCTAGTAATTATGTATATAAAAGGATATAAAAAAATGTCTACTGAAGTTTATTGCGATTGATTTATGTTGCATTATGTAGTATCTAAAGTATAAAGTATACCCTGAAAATTGTTCAATAAGAGATTATGGCTCATTAGAATTACAACCAAGTTTTGAATATAATATATCCTGTTTTTCATTACACATTTATGCTTCGTTAGCAATTGTACTTGTGTTAAGTTAATATTGTTTCAGTGCCTAGTAATTTAGTAGAGGGAGGTTTTTTGATAGAACATATTTTAATATCCCCAATATTGCTCACTTTTCAAAAATCAATGTGTGTAAGTATGACCAAGACATGCATAATATTAATACCAGCTATCTTTTATATTAAGTAGCTATTTCAAGTTGCTTTTCAAGTAAGCTCATAAAGTGTCATTTATTAAATATGCTATATCTACTTTTCATATAAAGGAGCATATTTGGTGATTAAACGATTGCAATTCTTGCCACAGCTTGGGAGAGGAGGATTAGTGGGTTTTATAAGCCTTGATGGTGTAATTGGCATGGGCTGCATTGATTCAAATTAGTCCTCGGTTGTTTTTCAAAATTAATCAATATATATGTCTACATATGTGCGGATGTATTGTATTTTGATCTACAAATGATAATGACAACATATTAGCTTTGACCGAAATAAAATGCATATATTAGATGACTTTAATAATACGATGAATTGCATAATCCGAGAAACAGACAACATCAAACTTAAAAAATAATTTGTTTATTATTATATTGATTTTACAGTTTATATAATAGGTATCTGTTCCTGATTATCATCTCCTTCGCATTATACTACTGTCACTCCAATTCTCTGTGCTAATCTCTGATATTGTTCTCTGGCAATTTTTCTCTGTCTCCACATAAAAACAACAAGTGAAATGACTAAAATTACAGTATTTATGCCCTTATTATGATAGTAAAGCAGAACTAGATTAGAATTAATAATTTAAATGCGGTTGAAATACTCACTTCGAATTTAATGAATCTTGCTCTTTCCACACTTTTCACTCGAGGACAAGCTCTAAAAGATGGTAAAGAGATCGCGTCGTCCTCATAGAATGTCGTCTGGTTTTTTCTATCCGCTAATTCTGGATCATCCCATTCACAACGAACTGGCTCTTTATTACCAAATTCAACGCAGTATGGTTGTGTTTTCTATAAATAATTGTTACAATATTTTTTTCTAGCATATACTTTTGTTAATGTTACCTTTTCTAATGGATCACAAATTTGACATTCGCCAATTGAGTAGCAAGAGTAAGTTGATTTATCTACAGTTTCATGGGAATGGGTGTAATCTCCCAGATTACGAGATGCAGAATTTGTATCTTGAGCAACACCAAAAGGAGGTGTTCGTCGGTATTGAGTTTCAGCTAGTGCTATTGTAAAAATACAAAAGCTGCATAACACATTTTAATACTCACAAAAATAAAATGTAATGTTTAAACCCTTTGTTACCTGTATAATATTAAAACTAGACATTTCATTATTGGAATAAATAGATTGAAAAGGAAGATTAATTGAGACAGGACAATATAATGGTTGCATACATTACTGCTTCAAAGAGAAAACTGAGTTCTTAATGTGACGTTTCCAATTATCATTGACCCCCACCAAAACCTCCTTTTCTATGCTTTTTGTTTAGATACAAACTGTCAAAAATGCAAAGAAAGTCCTTGTGGGGTTCATACAAAGCATTATCACCGAAAACCAGAATTACACTAGGCCTAGGTAAAGCATAAATTGGTCGAAATATTAATATAAACGAAAGACTTAATTCCATATAATATAGGTGGTATGTTGTTTGCAACAGCAGGCATGTATTTAGCAGACCTGATTGAAGAACAAAAGCCAGCATCAGAGCTTGAGAAGCAAGAACTTGAAATGATGTCTCCAATTGTTGTTGTAGACCACCAACCTAAAAAATAATCAATACCATCAGAAGACTAAATATATTAATAAAAAATAAACCCTTTTGAAAACTAGTCTATTTATACAATTTGAAAACTGTCTAAAATCTATAATGTGGAATATTTATAAAGAGTAGAAAAAAAAAAAAAAAAAGAAAAAAAAAAAAAGAACCAAATAAATACAAAATATATTGTCAATAATAAAAGAAATGAAATTTGTTCCCATTTATAATGCAATTGCAGACATTGCCTTTTGTTTATCAGTAACTGAAGCTGCAGCTCTTCCATTGCCTACAGCAAATTCAAATCCTGTATTAAACAATTAAACTCAATTCAATTGGCCTACTACAGCCGAATTATTGGATCAAACTTTTGTTATAGACCTCGACACATCTTCTCGAGTCCATGTTACTGATCTTGATTCATTTGGTTCTGGTTTTTCTGTTAATAATAATGATAGCTTTATTGGAGAAATAGCTACTTTCATCATAAAGGACAACCCATATGGTACTGAGGAATACCATTATCGCCAAGGTTTCTTCAATTTAGATAAAGTCCATCATATTATTACAATTAAGTTGAAAGGCACCGATAAAATGGGTAGTGGGTCTATTCGTATAATGTCTGGTGTAAATAATGAAATTATTATTGTTTCATCTGATATTAACAATGGTGCGGTAAATATGTCTATTCAAGAGACTGGAATTGAAGCTTTTGAAGAAGGTTCTAATCAATTGAATGATGCTCAAGGAGACGATAAAGCCTATGACCAAAATTTTAATGGCCTTTATGAAGGAAATAAGGATACTAAAGAAGACAAGTATGATGAAAATAACGAAGATGATGAAGATGATGAAAACGAGGAAGACAGCAAAAACAACGAAGATGAAGAAGACAAAGATGATGAATACGATGATAATAAGGATAATGAGGGGGGACGACTACAGTGCTAATATCTATGGTGCAAAGATATTTGATGAATTTGAAACCGAGCCACTCGCCTACACAAATGTATTAAATCTCTATCTGCCGAAATATCAAATTCAAGCAATGAGTTGTCAAAGTAATCCACCAATGAGCATACTAATGTATCTCAGGAGTCTGAAGAGAGATCAAGTAAATTAGCCAACGAAGACTAATAAAAAACGCTCGAAGAACAAAATTCATTTACTTGGCTGTAAACAATGTCATTTATTTGTATAATCTACACAAAAAATAATCGCTTATTAGCAGTAAACAGCTTAATTTCCTTTTTTAAAAAAAATGTGCATTTATTAATTAATTAAAAGATTATTAGTGTAGTCAAAAGTAGTATAAAGTAAAATAAATATATAGTTTAAAAGTTATATCAAGTTGCTTAGAAGAAGCCTTGCTTATAGGCAAGACCACCAATAGCTAAACCAAGAGAGTAGATGACAATAGCATAAAGGCCACGGGCATAACGATTATTAATGATAAGTTCAAGGACAAACCAAACAACGGCAACAGCGACAATAAACCAAGTGATAATCATGACAGCACGAGTAGAAGCACGAGCAAATGTATTCATAGAAAGTAAGCAAACAAGAGAGAAAAGAGCATCCTTTACAACATGATAACCTCTTTCCAAACGAGGAGCAAAGGTACCATTCATAACAGGGGCATTCATATGGAACTTCTTCTTGTGAGTAGTTTCAGCACCTGTGTCTGTAACGGCTGCAACATCAGGTTCAGTTGTTGTAGGTGAGGCAGATTGACCAACAAAGAATGAGCGAACAACCCAAATTAAACCCCAAATGACCCATAATGTCATAAAGGCGATCCAAGTTACACGAACATGCCAATCATCTAGGAATTGAGTCTCTGTGGCATAAGCAGAATTAGTAATAGGAACGTTGCTAGTAGTGTCAGACATAGTTAATTAATTGTTAATGTAGAAATATTATTGTTATTGTGTCTTTATTATGATGATCTGGTACTGTATTTATATTAAACTGCTTCGGAACTGTCTTTTAATTTAATTGGTGTACAATTAAAATCGATTCTTTCATGTTTTGCATAGTTCGAGAACATTGCTAACTTTAAAAATCATGTCACTTCTCTCCACAATCGCAATACAAAAGATAAAATAAAAATCTTGTGATTATCTTTTCATAAATTATTTAGCCTTTTCATGGCATATAATTTCATCTTAAATCATTGTGTAATAGTGCTCTTCACAATAAACAATAATGCACAATGGGTAAATTATTTTGACTTGCGCGTAAATTTGATGTAAAATCTCGGTAAATCAATATAAGTAAAATATGAACAAAATTTAAAGGGCAATGATATCATTGATTATTGATTTTGCTGATAAATGCAAGTATGTAAGAAAGGGTAATTCGAAATCCGGATTAATTTTCGTCCGTGTTTCAAATTGATTTATAATAGCCGTAAAGTTTATTGTTCGCAATAAATTTGTCGAGTAACGCATTTAAAGTTTAATCATGGTACCGTTGTATTTTCTTTATACATCATGCAAATTTTTATATTGAAAACAAAAAAACAAAAAACAAAATTAACTACGCATATTAGAATTAAATTGACATATAAATTTTTGAATTCAAGCCCATATCAATAATATTTCGGATTAGAGTCTCGGTGATTTCATTGATAATTTATCAATAAAGATCTGCAAAATCGATTATCAAAAAGTACAATCAAAAACATGAAAAATACAAAGAAAAATCTAGAATGAGTAAAGGGGTATTTGATTTACCTTGATTGGTTATGTCTAGAATTTTCCGGATGAAAGATGAGTAATGTTCGGCTTTCAAAATTTCCAGTTCATGCAAGGTATCTGTCAAAGACACAAATCAGTTCCGAAATGAGGCGAAGAAAATATGTATATATACGCCATCATTTTGCTGCAACATTTTCATCATTATTAAATCAATAATACAAAATACAATTTAACCATGTCTACTGCTACAACTACTACTTCTACTGGTATTAAAAACTTTATCTATGCCTCTGAAACTGACTTTGTTCAAGACTGGCATGTCCGTGTTACTTGGATCGCCTTTATGACATTATGGGTCATTTGGGGTTTAATTTGGGTTGTTCGCTCATTTTTTGTTAGTCAAACTACTTCAACCTCTACCGCAACAACTGGACCTGAAGCAGCTACTACTGCTAATGATCCTGAAGTTGCCAACAAGAAATTCCAAATCAAAGCCCCAGTTATTAATGGTACCTTTGCTCCTCGTTTAGAAAGAGGTTATTATGTTGTAAAGGATGCTCTTTTCTCTCTTCTCTGCCTACTTTCCATAAATACATTTGCTCGTGCTTCTACTTATGCTGTTATGATCCTTGCTTGGTTCTTTGTTGCATTTGCTGTATTTTGGTTTGCTATTGAACTTATTGTCGATAATCGTTATGTTCGTGTTCTTTATTCTATAATTTTCTACGCCCTTGGTTTGGCAATTGGTGGCCTTGCATACAAGCAAGGTTTCTTCTAAACTTTATATTAATTGCCCTACGCCTTATATCTATTATCTTTAATATCCATTACTCATTTTACTATTACTTTATATATAATATCCAGTTAATCTCATTTATTATCATTTATAAATAAAAATATAATTTCTAATTTAAACATATTTACCTGAACAGTATTTTTATATATATATATATATATATATATTTGATAGAAATCTTAAAACTGATAGAAAATTTTAATCACTCATATACTCCACAATGACATGCAGAAAGGGAATATAATTGATAAAAGTACAAACTTCTTATCAAATTATAGCATGTAGTATACATGTACATGTAGCAGCGCTTTGTTATGTAGTTTATGTTATAATTACGTTTATAAATGTGTACAAGTATCGATACCAAAGTCAACTATAGACTATATATGCATAAAATAAAATATTCCAAATGAAGCATCATTAACAAGCAATTGTAATACTACTATATCTTTTTTGTGTATATTTACTAGTTATCTTCAAAAATAATTTTAATTAGTCAATCTTACAAACATGAAATGCCAAAAGTGCACTAAAATCTGCCTTCTGAGTTGGAACAGATATTGTGTTGCTGCAACAAAAATAGGCGATTTAATATAAAATGAAATGAAATATGCACATTTTTTATTTTTTCCAAATTGAATGAAAGCAAACAAACGTCCAACCAAAGCCGCATTATACAATACATGTCTTTAAATATTCGAATTATTGTTAAAATCATCAAAAAGCGGCATTTTTAAAGGATTGTTTTATGGACTTTTTGTACCAATTTAAAGCTCAAAGTAGGTCAGAACTAGTTCTTAAATTACATGCCTTCTTACTATATTTTTATTTCAAAATTTTGGGGTGATAAAAAACATGGTTAAAATCAACCTCTAAATCCTTATAGATGTAAGCAAAAATTGTTGAAAATTCTTTAATCGACATTTTGACCCCGAAAATGGGATTTTTTATTATACTTTTCCTAAGCTCAAAATGACCAGAATTTTTCACAGCTTCATATAAAATTATTTATCTGGCTTTTAATTATTTGTAAAATAGACTTTTGTCCAAAAAACCAATATTTTTAATATCCAAAATTCTGAAATTTTTTTGGTGAAAAAAAGTTAAAATAATACCATCATTCAATGTGAAATTTAATTTTTTACATATTACTATTAGTTAGCTTTGCCAACTTACATAATAATTTTTGGAAGAATAGTCGAAAAAGTAAAACTTTTTTTTTAAAAATGGCATTTTTTTCTTAAATTTGGACACTGAAATAAAGCGGCATTTAAAATGCTTTTTAATTAATGATGATAATGCCAAAATCATGCTTCCAAACTTTGCAACACCCATCTTAAAAGTTAAACGTATTTACATGATAGTGAAAAAAAAAAAGAAAGTATGAGAGTAAAATATACATATTTCAGAGCATTTTTATTAATGCAATGCGTAATAAATTGATGCGAAGGTAAATTGAAACCTTTGAAAAGCTTTACATGCTGCGCTGAAAATTGAAACACTTTTGTTTTCAAAGCTTTTGTTCCCAATGAACAGCAGCTTAACATGTATAGTATCTGATCGTACTCCTAATTAACTTTTTATTCCTGATCTCGCATTGATGAAACCTGCTATGTATAATTTTACACTAGTAAAAAATGAAGCTTATTGATTATAAATGTTTCATCAACCAAAAATAAGCATATTTTATTTAACCTCAAAATTCTCAAATGTATCGTATAAGCAAAGTACGCAGATATTTACTGTTCTTCATTTTCTTCTGCCATAGCAGCTCTTGCCTCATCTAGCTCATCTTGCATAATCTTTTTGCGTACCAAAGCAGCTTTAGCTAAATCTAAACGGTTATTCTTTTTGAATACGATAGCTAAACGACGATCCGCATCCATTCTCTTTTGAACATTTTCAAGGTAAGTATTCATGTCCAAAATTCCGGTTTGAACTTGGATAACAAGCATGTTCATCTTAATTTCAAGCGCTTGTTTTCTATCGAGTAAATCGTCTTTTTGTTGCTTGGTTGATTTAGACGCTAAGTTGGAATTAACTAGATTGAGTTCATGTTCCATCACCATATTTGAAACAATGTTATCGACACTACACGTTTATTTATTTTAATCGAAAAACAACCTTTCAAATCATGCATATTTATAATAATTACCTATTAAACTCCTCTTCGGCTGCTTCTACTTCACTATTATCAGGCGTAGTATTTTTGTCGGTTTGTTCTTGTGGTACTGGTAATACTGGTTGCTGCTGTTGAGTAAGAGTGTCAGGTTGGATAGCAACTGATGTTTGATCTGGTACGTTGGACATTCCTGATTCAGATTGTATTTGTGAAGATGGAGCAGGAGGGCGTTGAGGGCCACCGACTGTCAAATTAGCAAATGATAAGCACTCTGAAACAGTGCTACCAAATGCATCCAATACCAACCAACGTTCTGATCTTTTAGCAATGTCTTCACCTATTAATGGTTCCCTTAAATTAACTTGAATATCAATTTTACCACCTGTCTTTTTTCTGCTACTGTCAAGCAGCTTTGAATATACAATATTAGACATTAGTGAAGCTATTACTTGCAAGATAACTATACTTTACATCATATGCACCAGTAATAGAAGATTTGGTTAATAGTCGATCCATAGGTATAACCACTTTTCCAAGAGAAACAGGTCTTCTAAATAGACCATAAGTGTACTTGTTATGAAAGACCTCAATAGTCAATTTCTTTCTCTGCACATAACGTTGAAACAATCGATTTGTACGGCTGATAGGAATTTGGATGGAAAAGTCAAATTCTGGATTAATGCCTGATACAACAGGCGTTTCTCCCTTGTTCATTGCAGCTTGTGCTGTATTTTCGGGTGGCCATCCACCGAAATCCCAAGTGACAAAAGGCTCCAAGTTTGTAGAAATATCCAATGTAGGTAAACTGATAGCTTTGATAATTTTAAATTCCATCATATTATCCGGTATAGTATCCAACAAGTTTTTATAAGTATAGTCAACTTGCTCATAATGTAAAGGGGGTATGTTGGGTTTTGTTGCATGGAGTGATACTAAATCTGCTGAAAACGCTTCCTCTGCTTTTGCGTAAGCGTCCTGTTGTTGTGAATTCAACAATGTTTTATTACTAGCTTTTCGAGTGGGTGAAGCAAGTTGAATAGAAAGGTTATGACACACATTCATTTGATAAGTTAATTGAGCTTCGATTTGATCAAATGAAGTAGCATTTGGACCTCGTGAAACAGGTTCTACCTGACGAATTTTACCATCTCCTAAAGACATGTCTGGTTCATCAGGTAAACGAACCGTTTCAAGATCTACAATCTCACCATTTTTAAGACGAATACCTATATGTAATAGTTCTTTGGAAGTACGAACCATCTGCTTGGCAGCAGCCAGATTACCCAAGCCTTTATAATAAATCGCAGCTTCTTTATATTGCTTCTGTAAACTAATTACTTTACTTAAAAGATCTTGAATTTGTTGTAAATTATCAGTAGTAATGGCTGCTCTTTGAGATGCAACTTGTTGTTGTTGTTGTTGTTGTTGTTGTTGCTGTTGTTGTTGTGGCGGCGGTGTAGAAGGCTTTACTAGCTCAGGTGGAGGAGGGGTATTCTGTTGCAATTCTCGAGATTTGATCAAGTCAGGTGAGGTACTGACTGGAAACTGCTCAGTGTCCATGGGTTCATTTGATGATTGATGAATCTCTAATAAATCTTGATATTTCTGATTAAAGTTTTTTGATTCACGTAGTAATGCAACTGCTTTTCTCTTATCACCTCCTCGTTTCGCAGTCAATGCCATTTTCTGATAATCTTGGGCTTTCTCTTTCCAAAATTGAGGATCAACAGACTCTTTCTCAAATTCTTGAGTATCTTCCT
The DNA here is from genome assembly GCA_016758945.1 of Mucor plumbeus. NCBI lineage: Eukaryota > Fungi > Mucoromycota > Mucoromycetes > Mucorales > Mucoraceae > Mucor > Mucor plumbeus. Next base: position 10,468 of record JAEPRC010001050.1, read on the forward strand.
GAATTTCCTCATGCTTTGCTATTGTTACTTGGTCTGAAGAAGGTTTGCGAGGAGGAGGAGGAGGAGGAGGAGGAGCAATTGGCGATGATGGATGATCAACGTCGTTATCATCATCACCTGAAGGAGAATCGAACAAATAATTAGCTGCTCTTTCGAGATTATTATCAAACATACCAAGTGCTTTCAATGCTTGCTTTTGAGTGAATCCCATGTTCATCAATTCTTCTGCTTCTGGACCAACTACAGCAACATTTTCTTGAGAAACTGCATTTGAAAGTGAAGTGAGTTCATTCTATAGACCAGCAATATCAGTATCAAACTTTGCGATAAAATAAACGCCCCAAATACAATATTACCAATAAATTAGGATCCTGGAAATCTCTCTCATCTAATTCTACCTCAATATCTTCGTCGCCTTGAGCCAAAGCTGCATAAGAATCAATATCAATGTCCATATTTTGAACTGGTTGTGGTGCTTTTTGAACTGATTTTGGTTGCTGTTTTGGTTGACTAGTGGTGGTAGTTGATATTTCTTGTAGCTGTTTCTATTATAAAAAAAAAAAAAAAAAAAAAAAAAAAAAAACAAAAATATGAGCAATTTCGTTTCAGTAAATATTTTGTTCCAACTTTACCAACAACTCTGGGTCATTCATATCTAAATCCTCATCGACATCTTTAAGAGTTGAGTTGAGTAAATCGTCAATGTCGTTTATATTGAAATCCTTTGTAGGATTGTTGATTTTTTGTTTTCCATACATATCGAAAACAAACGAAAAAGAGGGGGGTTTGAGAAAGAAGTTACAAGTTGTCTCATCAATTTGCGTGAGTGTGTGTGTGTAAGCAAATGCGCTTTTTATATTACCAGCTGACTATCAATGTTCAGATGGTACAATACTGTTTGTTTACTTCAAATTCAGACGAAAACATTATATTTTTGGACGAAACAGCAGACATAAAATTTAAACAAAGTAAAAATGGAATTTAGATAAAATAAAATTTAAGATTTTTATTAAATGAGTGTCAAATTCACATCAGAACGAATTTAATTTGAGATGGATATGTAGATTTAATCAAGCAGTGTATATCTATGGATCATCATCTTCTTAACTTTAAACCCCGAATTTTGGTAGCGTTAAAAACTGTAATAGATGGAAACAAAATGTTAGCAATTACATCAAATCAATACATAGTTGTATGGTATTTATTCTAGAATTGACCTCTTGGGTACCCTGTTAGTACCTTTGATACATTAAAAACTTATAATGTGCATCGTCTCCACACGAAATTGCGATTTTTTTTTTTTTTTTTTTTTTTTTTTTTTTTTTACCTTCTCTTTTTTACATTCCACCATCTATAAAAATTGATAATGTATAAATTCTTAATTTTAAACAACAAAAAATACTATAAATGTAAAATTTCTAAAGAGAACAAAGTTGATGATGGTGAGTAAAACATAAAATAGATTATAAGTTTTCTAAAGACTTTGTAAAACTAAAAAGTAACAAATGTAGAGTAA